>JBBPBX010006348.1:0-11388 GCA_038048925.1 Garcialebias charrua
TTTTATTTGTTTTTTCGCCTCATGCATGAAGACAAACCAGGGGACACGTTGCAGCAGTGGACTTCCCACTCACTCCATCCCGACCCTGGCTATTTGCAGTCCTGAAAAGAGAAAAGATCAAAAGTTTAAATCAACTACCTCATACATATACTGTGTACATAAACTTCATATGCTGCTTTGTCACTCTATTACAAATGTCAATGCCAGAACTTTCATTTTATTTTATAGATATACTTTTTACACTTTTATACTACTATGCAAAAAAAAAAAAAAACTCAGGACAGTATTACACTTTTATTATTTCATTTTATTTTATGCTTATGTTTATTAAATGTTTTAGTGTTTTAGTGTTTAAATGTTTACTGTTGCACCGAGGGACAGAGAGAAATGCAATTTCAATCCTGTGTATGTCCTGTACATATTGCAGTTTTGACAATAAAGTTGACTTTGACTTTGATAGACAACATCCAACATCTGCAGGGTGCTTGTAGGAGCGTTCATGTAGATAATGTCACCGTAATCAATGGAGGGAAGGAAAGTCACAGATACAAGGCGTTTCCTAACATTCAGTGTTAGACATGATCTATTTCTGAAAAAGAAACCCAGTTTAACTTTCAGTTTCTTTACTAGGTTTTCCACGTGGAGTTTAAAAGAGAGCTGTGAATCAACCAGGATACCCACATTTTAATGGAGAAAAATGTTGATTCAAAATTTCACAGTGTCAACAAATCCCCAAAATGTTGGGACAGGTAGCAATGAACAAATAAACAAGAATTAATGTTGCATAAACTTTTTTTAAACGTTTTTTTATATAATGTTCGCCATAATAAAAGTAATAAATAAAACATAATAATTAAATAATAATATTAATACCTGCAGACAGAGGGTAAAAGGTGGGCTACAAAAGTAATAAATAAAACATGAATACCTAGTGAATCAGCTCTCATGTCAACTCCAAAGTGACATGTCAACATGTCTCCTTGATGCTTGATGTCTGTGAAGCACGGCTCAGAGATTCCTTGGATGTCGAACGCCTCATGGAGCTAAAAAAGAACCACATTTTTAATCACCTTACAAACAAACATACTTGAGAAACATTACTGTTTTATACCCTGATGCATGCTCAATAATCCAGGTAGAAAAATCCAAAAAAGCTATAAGTCTGGTCCTCTGGACATTCAAAAAACAAAACAAAACAAAGCAAAAAAAAAAACTGTAGAAACGTTTCGTCTTTCGTCCGAAAGACTTCCTCAGTCTGAGAAGCTGTGTTCAGCTCAGTCTTATAAATAGCACCCTCCCACAGTGGATCAACCAGTTGGCTGATGACAGCCGAAACCAGCTGCTCACATGATCAAGGAGGACCATCAGCCTGACGATGGATCGTTAACACCCTGATGGTTGTTTGCTATTCACAGAGGGCTGAGTGATACTAGCAATAACAGCATTGTAAGTGGGGGACAGTTGAACCCGGAGGCCTCCACCTCTGTTTAATGATGGACGGTTTCTTTTCACAAAGATGGCCTCCTTTACTCCTCTCTCAAACCATTGTTCCTCTCTATCAAGGATGTGAACATCTTCATCCCTGAAAGAGTGACCGCTGGCCTGGAGATGAGTGTAGACCGCAGAGTCCTGACCTGATGATGTTGATCTTCTGTGCTGGGCCATCCTTTTGGCCAGTGGCTGTTTAGTTTCCCCGATGTAAGACTGATCACAGCCCTCCTGACACTGAACAGCATACACAATATTACTCTGTTTGTGCCGGGGGACTGGATCTTTGGGATGAACCAGTCTTTGTCGTAATGTATTTTGGGGTTTAAAAGCCACTGGGACGTTGTGTTTAGAAAATAAACGTCTCAATGTCTCTGAAACTCCCGCAACATACGGAATGACCACTGGTCTGGGTCTGGGTTCCTTCTTTTCACCTGATGGCTGGCTGGAGTCCTGTTTGGGTTTCTTCTCTGCTTTCAGGAAGGCCCAGTTAGGATATCCACATTTCTCTAGAGCCTGTTTTGTGTGTGATTTCTCCTTCTGTCTGGCTGCTGAGTTAGTGGGGACGCTGTCTGCTCTGTGGTACAGAGTCAAGAGTTGACACAATTGTTCTGTGGAAAGTGTGGTCCTACTGTTCAGAGTGGTGTCTGATTTTAACCTTAAACAGACCACCTCTACTGCTTCATCAACAGGAATGCATGTAAAGAGTGATGTGACATCAAAAGAGACCATTGTTTCATCAGTCTCCATGATGACATCCCTCACCTTATCCACAAAGTCCATGGTGTTCTGTATGTGGTGTTCTGAGCTGCCAACTAAAGGGATGAGTACAGATGCCAGATATTTTAAACCCCAAAATACATTACGACAAAGACTGGTTCAAAAAAAAATAGTACTTCATAAAGTGCAACAAAATCTATTTTATAACAATGTACTTGAAGTACATTGAGGGATTGAGGGACGAGACAAAGCGCAGCCCACAAGACCCCTTATGATGAGTAATATAAATGGAAACAATGTTCCCTCGCCCGGACGCGGGTCACCGGGGCCCCACTCTGGAGCCAGGCCCGGAGGAGGGGCACGTTGGCGAGCGCCTGGTGGCCGGGCTTTCACCCATGGAGCTCGGCCGGGCACAGCCCGAAGAGGAGACGTGGGTCCCCCTTCCCATAGGCTCACCACCTGTGGGAGGGGCCAAAGGGGTCGGGTGCATTGTGGAATGGGTGGTGGCCGAGGGCGGGGACCCTGGCGGTCTGATCCTCGGCTACAGAAGCTGGCCATTGGGACATGGAATGTCACCTCTCTGGTGGGGAAGGAGCCTGAGCTAGTGTGTGAGGTTGAGAGGTTCCGGCTAGAAATAGTCGGACTCACCTCAACGCATGGCTCTGGCTCTGGAACCAGTTTCCTTGAGAGGGGTTGGACACTCTTCCACTCTGGAGTTGCCCCTGGTGAGAGGCGCCGAGCAGGAGTGGGCATACTTGTTGCCCCCCATCTCGGTGCCTGTACGTTGGGGTTCACCCCGGTGAACGAGAGGGTAGCCTCCCTTCGCCTACGTGTGGGGGGACGGGCTCTGACTCCTCCCGGGATGAGGATCAGTTCCTCCAAATCCGAGGCCATGGTCTTGAGCCGGAAAAGGGTAGCGTGCCCTCTCCGGGTCGGGGAGGAGGTCCTGCCCCAAGTGGAGGAGTTTAAGTATCTCGGGATCTTGTTCACGAATGAGGGAAAACTGGAGCGTGAGATCGATAGGCGGATAGGTGCAGCGTCCGCAGTGAAGCGGGCGCTGTACCGGTCTGTCGTGGTGAAGAGAGAGCTGAGTCAAAAGGCAAAGCTCTCAATTTACCGATCGATCTACGTTCCCACCCTCATCTATGGTCATGAGCTTTGGGTTATGACCGAAAGAACAAGATCTCGGATACAAGCGGCTGAAATGAGTTTTCTCCGCAGGGTGGCTGGACTCTCCCTTAGAGATAGGGTGAGAAGCTCAGTCATCCGGGAGGGACTCGGAGTAGAGCCGCTGCTTCTCCACATCGAGAGGAGCCAGTTGAGGTGGCTCGGGCATCTGGTTAGGATGCCTCCTGGACGCCTCCCTGGTGAGGTGTTCCGGGCATGTCCCACCGGGAGGAGACCCAGAGGAAGACCCAGGATACGCTGGAGGGACTATGTTTCTCGGCTGGCCTGGGAACGCCTTGGGATTCCCCCAGAGGAGCTGCTCCAAGTGGCTGGGGAGAGGGAAGTCTGGGCCTCCCTACTTAGGCTGCTACCCCCGCGACCCGACCCCGGATAAGCGGAAGAAAATGGATGGATGGATGGGTACTTGAAGTATATTTAGATAAATCTATTTATTTTACAAGAAAGTTCATTCTCAATAGTCCACAGGTATCAATTTATTTTACATTTTCAGGTTCAGGAAGTGTTACACCCAATCACAGAGGACAGACTGCAGCCAATCATGTGTCGTGGGCTGGATCCGCCCACTGGCTGCCAAAAGTCTGAACCGCGAGCGAGAGGGAGAGTCTGTCAGTAGATACATTTTGCACGCGAGAGCCTGTAGTTGTCCTCCGAGCGCACGTGCGCGCGCTCGGATCTCTTTTCTACGCTCGCGCTCATCCCCATTACGCGCGCGGGGCTGATTTGCTCCCTCGAGTGGATGTATTTGCTCTCGTGAGATCTGTATTTGTTCACGCCCCTTCTGTATTTGTTCACGCCCATTTCGTCGTTGTTATATCTCCATACAGCGGGGCGCCGCGCTCGGAGCTTTGCCCCAGCCTTAAGCCCCTCCATTTGTAACTGGGTCCTAGACTTCTTAACAAACAGACCACAGTCAGTGAGGATCCACAACTTCTCCTCCTCCACCATAACCCTCAGCACTGGCTCTCCTCAAGGATGTGTGTTGAGCCCTCTCCTGTTCACTCTGCTCACATATGATTGTGCAGCTACCATCCAGGCTGTCACATTGTTAAGTTTGCAGATGATACAGCGGTGGTGGGATGCATCACAAACAATGATGAGTCCAGCTACAGACAGGAGGTGGAACACCTGGAGAGCTGGTGCAAAGAGAATAACCTTCACATGAATGTGAAGAAGACAAAGGAGATGATTGTGGACTTCAGAAGGAACAAACACACCCACACCCCACTGAACATAAGAGGATCTGCGGTGGAAGTGGTCTCCAGCTACAAGTACTTGGGTGTACACTTGAATGATAACCTCAGCTGGAGCAACAACACCACCAGCCTGATCAAGAAAGGTCATCAGAGACTCTACTTCCTCAGACGGCTGAGACGAGCTGGTCTGAGCAGCCCAGTCCTCACCTCCTTCTACAGGTGTGCAGTGGAGAGCATCCTGTGCTCCAGCATCAACGTGTGGCATGGAGGCTGCACAGTTGCAGAGAGGAAAGCTCTACAGAGAGTGGTGAAGGCTGCACAGAAGATGTTGGAGTCAGTCTCCCCACCATCACAGACATTTACACCTCCAGATGCAGGAAGAGAGCCACCTGCATCATGAAAGACCTCACTCACCCAGCACACACACTTTTTGCCCCACTCCCCTCAGAAGGAGGTTGAGGAGCATTAAGTGTAGAACCACTAGACTGAGGAACAGCTTCTACCCTGAGGCTGTTAGACTCATGAATAAATAAATAACCAGAATAATCACTGTGAAACATCACATCATGTTGCTGCTGATCTGTTCATGTTGCTGTGTTCATTCGTGCCCATCATCTGCTCATACTTCACTCATGTTCGTGCTGCTGTTTGGAGTAGTGTTTTTCTATTATGTTAGTGCTTAGTGTATTTTTAGTTGATGTTTTTCTTAGTTCATATCTTAGATGTTATTACTGTTCTTCTCTTATATTTTGTTGTTGGATAACTGGGACCCTATGTACATAATCTCGTTTCATCACATGTACCACATGTGGTGCAAATGACAATAAAGATTCTCTGACTCTGACTAAAACAGTAGTAGTGACATTGCACTAAAAACAACAAATAAAAAAAATCCATGTTTTCAATCCATGTTTAGGCTGTCCACATGAATGCAGTAGGGGCAATGAAGGATTTTTTTCTGGAACATGTTATTTGAAAAATACAATAATACATAGGTTAGTCCAAAAAAGCTAAGTCTGGTCCTCTGGACATTCAAAAAACAAAACAAAGCAAAACAACTGTAGAAACGTTTCGTCTTTCGTCCGAAAGACTTCCTCATTCTGAGAAGCTGTGTTCAGTCTTATAAATAGCACCCTCCCACAGTGGATCACTGAGCTGAACTCAGCTTCTCAGACTGAGGAAGTCTTTCGGACGAAAGACAAAACGTTTCTACAGTTTTTTTGTTTTGTTTTGTTTTGTTTTTTGAATGTCCAGAGGACCAGACTTAGCTTTTTTGGATTTTTCTACCTGGATTATTGAGCATGCATCAGGGTATACATAGGTTAGCTTTTTATATTTTATGCTTCAGCATTTTGTCAAATAAACACTGAAACAATCTATTTTGCCACGTGTTATTAATTCATTTCAAGCTGTAACTGTTGAATTTAAGGAAATGCTGAGGACTAAATGATTTATTTTTGTCATGCCCTGACATGGGAAACCATAGAAATTAGTTAGTTTTGTTTTTGTGTGTGTAAGTGTGGTTATACAATAAGAAATAGGCAGCCCTTGTGAGATGTGTTTTCTTTATTGTCTTGAAACGTCTTCGTCATACAGGCTCAAACCCTGCATGTAGCAACATGCACCCACCCTCCACCAACACACAGCACAGAAGGCCAAACAGATTTCTCAATAACTGCACAAGGAAGTGAAGAGATCAGGAACTGATGGCACAGTTTATTGTGGTCTTGGTTAACTTTTTTATCCAAAGCAATGCAAACCTTGTCATTATTTTCAGAAAACTACGGTATCATCTGAGAGTGTTAGACATCCCTGATGTTTCATTGGAGAAACTTCACCAGTTCCATTTCTTTTGTTTCATTAAACGTTCTACTTGGATTCTCAATACTATTTTGTTGGCTATAAAAATAATAGATCTTCACACATCAGACAAACTGCTGAAGGAAAAAAACATACTTCATATTAATTGAAACAGTCTTCAGGAGAAAGGAAAGACAATAGAGCACATACTCCAAGTACCTCACTTTTTTCCTCCAGTGCTATGGTAATTACTTTAAAGCTCGATTTAAAAGAATAGAGTGCCTCTCTGATAACAAAGGAGCAGTGGGAGCTAATACCTTTGGGGCTGTGACTCATCACTCACTGGCTGCTGAAGGGTGAATCTTCAGCCATTTTTATCCAAAACCCCCAAGAAACCTTCTTTTAACTGTGACATCCTGTAACTTCTCCTGGTATTTCTCTTTGTTCATTTTTCTTTTTGTCTAAATAAATAATAAATAAGAGGCTGCAGTAGCTCAGTGGTCAGTTTTGTAATCCGAGGCTGCAGGTTTAGGCCCACATTGCATCAGGAGGAGGTTTACTGTAAAGCAATTGCAAAATATTTCATGAGAATTTGTTCACTGTGGCCACCGCTGCAAAAGGATGCAGCCAAAAGAAAACAACAACCTTAAATGTGAATAATTTAGGTAGAAGTACAGTACAGTTTTTCAAACATAATAAAGGAAATGTCCACTTTTGTTGACACACAACAGACAACTGCGGGGGGGAATCAAAACGGAACCTAGGCGCTTTGTTCCCCGCAGCCTGTCACTAGCTGTGTTTCCATCCATTTTCATTTCGAATTTTGAGCTACCTCGCAAATATGTAAATACAAATTAATGCAGATCAGAAGTGTTTCCATCTACTGGCTTGAAGCGCTTCTTCCAAGCCGCGCACAGCGTCATTACGTCAGACGTCAGCGTCATTACGTCAGACGTCAGCACTGCGCATGTCTACAGTAAACAGGAAGTAGCGGTTGAAAACAGAACCCGGCCACACATCTCGTCAAAATGGAGAGAATATTTCAGGTACGTGTTGCTATCGGGCAAGTTGTATTTATTCTGTCATGCCAACTAGTTTTAGCGATGTTACATGTTGTCCGGAGCGGAAACAGCTGATCAGTCACGTGACGTGAATGTTCGCTACGGCAGCACGAGTCGGCAAATGTGTTTCCATCTGTCGTTTTGCGCATCTGCTCATTTTCGCAGATCCCAAAAACCACCTCAAGCGAGCGTATAAACTTTTTGGCGAATTTCAGGAAGTAACTTCGCATTTTGCCGTTTCCATTAAGCTTTTCTGCTGCGATACTTCAAAATGCGCACCTAGAAACCTTGGTGGAAACACGGCTATTGAGAAACATTTTGTTTCAATGTTTATACAGGTAGTCCTCGACTTATGACGGAGATCCGTTTTTTCGCGTCGTCGTAAAGCGAATTTCGGCGTAAGTCTGAACATACGTCCAAACTGCACCTTATACGTACAGTACTGTATTTTACCAAGCACTTAGCCTATCCTAACACAGTACCCTACATAATTATCAAAAAACACATACATTTCAGAGCCATAATGAAGGGAAAAAATAGTTAATTTCCTACTCTGGTATGCTGGTGAAGCCATTTCCTCCGTTCCTCCGTCCCTCCTCCAGATTCTCCATTAGTTTACATTGTAAAACCGCCGTCCATAAAACAGCTACTTTTCCACAGCTGCTGCCTGTCCAGCTTGGTCCAACAAGTTTTGTTTTGTTTTTTGAATGTCCAGAAGATCAGACTTAGCTTTTTTAGAGAGTACAAGGAAAGCTGTAGCCTCCGCAGCTAGTAAAACCGGAAACCGCCGGAAACTGCGTAAATCGGCTTCAAAATAAAAAAAATTCAAGAAAAAAAAAAATTAGTGGAGATGTGTGTCGAAACCAAGAAACATCGTAACTCGAGACCGTCGTAAGTCGAGGACTACCTGTAGTTGCATTTCATTCAACACTTGCTCTTCTCAAGGGTTGGACGTCTCCTCTCTGTCTCCGCTTTGCTTTGTCTTGTCTGTGAAACTGTCTGAGAGCCTCTCTTCTTCAAAATCTTCAGAATCATAACTATGGACTTTATTTTTGGTCAGTTGGTCCCTCAACACAACTGATAACATTTCTTCAAAAAGAAGACAGGCTGTAGGCGAGCCGATTTGCCCTGTTGGCATGCACACAGCTGGATATCTCATCGACTTGGAAGACTTGATGACGTGTCTATCTCTGCTGTCATCTGTGGATCTTAAGGACGCATATTTAATTGGATTTATGATAACCAGTTCCTGCTTTTTGGATTCGGCTGGTTCCTGGTCTATCAACACACAAGGAAGACGTTGGCGGCTAATCTAGACCTGGTCAGGCTGCCTGCCTTAGAAGATGGCTTGGTTCATGTCTCGAGAAACTAGACTTTTGGCTGAATGGATTACATCTTGGGGGATTTTCTGAGGCACGTTCCATTGGTATGGTCATTTTATTTGGACATTTTCAGAAGCAAGTGGACCGACACAGACTGAAGGTAGATGTCATTATGTTCTGCCTGTCCCCAAGACAAATCGTGTTTATCTGAAATTTGGCTCACTGACTGGCCTTGACAGGTCGTCTTATCTCAACACGCCTGAGAAGTTTTGTAAACCAGATGCTTTCATCCCCCTCCCAATCCTGCTACTGAGGAATTCCACGGACTTTTCAGAGGAGCCCAGCTGAATAAACATTCTGTCATCATTTCAGGACTCTCGCCTCTGGCCGACCTTGGCAGCCCCCCCCCCCATGAGTGTGCACAGATCTATGAGCTGGCTGCTCAACCGCCTTTGAGTCCTCCCTGCCCTCTGCGTAATGTCGGCGTCATTATGTGCTTGTGTGCAAGACTTTTTTTCATTACCACATTTTTGACCTTCAACAGAGGTCAAAAATGTGTTAGCAATTTTTTTTGTCTCCAAACCCTATGTGTTATTTTTCACCACTTTTATTGTCTGTCCAACAGATCTCACTTGTAAATGAGTCTTCGAGGCTCAATGTGACTTATCTGTTTAAATAAAGGTTGAATGAAAGAAAAAAAAAATTAATTAAAGGCCTAGCATTTTGTAGTGGACCTACCCAGGTTCAAACTAAGGTTTTTGAACTGTCCAGTGATGACCTTTACTGACCTCTCAGTAAAGCAAGACATTTACCACAAAATCATTCCATTAGTTGTAATCTGAGAATATAGTCATCAAAAGAGACTATTTCTATCTTTGATTTTATTCTAATGTAATCAAAAGAATAACTTTTGTCATTTTCATGATATATGTTATATGCTGTTATTCTTTAAATGTGAAACATCAATGTGTCATTTCTGCAAATGAAAAGGTGTCAAAGTTCAGCTAAAATGTCAAACTGACTCATACAGAAATTGTTTTTGTCGAGTTTCAGCTAAAACTCTCATCTAGCGTCTGAAAGTCTCTCACTCAGATACTTTTCCTAAACAATTTCCTTCTCTGCGCTGAATTTCACCTTGAATAGTGATAACAAGTGGACCAATGAAAAAGAAACAAGTCGCTCTCCTCTCAGAGCCGGTACTAAGTTCTAAGCTGTTGCTGGAACTTCAGAGTTTCTGGGAACTTCAAAGAGATGTGAACCTTTCCCAAAGAGCTGGGGTACGTTTGGTCAAGAGCTAACGACCTTCGTCTTCAGCTAAGGACGGATAACCTGCTGTTATGAGTCCACGTCGAATGAGCGTAAGCTCAAAACTTTGTTATTCCTTCCTGGAATAAGTTATCTTGAGCCAAAAACCACGACTGCCACGGCTTCTGCCGACGAAAGCGAGTATCACCGACACCGACAAGGTAAACACGTGTGGAGTCCAGCTTGGACTTGCGGGACCGACGACTCGTCAGTCCAAAGCTGATCACAGCTCTTTACCAGAACCGAGGCGGACGTCTTAAGGTAAAGGAGCCGCTGTTTGCTTGCTGGAGGTGTGATGATATCTTAGCTGGACGCGTATGGAAGAGTGTCATCTGGTTTCATAAGTGCAAGATAAACTTCCTCTCTCAACCTCCCAATTCTTCTTAAATCTTTCCTCCTCTCCTTTCCCTCAATTCTAAGCTGGAAACTATTTTAAGCTAAAGAGCCCACAGACTAAATATGTTAACATCCAGTATTGAAGTCTGTTGTGTTGAATTTAAGTGTGCTGACGTATCAAATTGAAAGAAAGTGAAATCATATCAATCAAGTGTAATGGTGTTAATTTAGTGATTTATTTTAAATAAATGGTAGTGTCGCCTGGCATACCAACTAAGTTAACGTGTCCATTGTCACTCTATAGCTCTGTTTATTTATCCATCATAAAGATCACAGAAATATTGGGTAAACTGAAAAAGAAAAGAATCCGTGAAATTACTATTCAATCTGAATAAGTAAATTAATTAAGGTAAAGAGGTCAGTATTAATAGTGACCTCCTGATAATCCTTTACAATTTCTTGAAAAAATGTATGATGACAGACTTGTACAGTAGTTATGTTGGTAAAACCCTGAAAACAACATTGTGCACAATCTTGTATGATAAAAGTTCATGCTCAATAATCCAGGTACCAAATCCAATAGTTTTCTCTTGGGTCATCTGGACAGTTTCTTTTTAATAGAAATGTTTCACCCTCCATCTGGAGGGCATCATCAGTTAGAGGAGTTCCAGCAAACTGTTTCCCGACCAAGCAGTAAACACCTTAAGTGGACCAACAAGTTTGCTGGAGCAAAGATAGTTTCTGGGGGCCATCCTGTCCCTCATCGACTCCTCCCAGGCAGGCAGCCGCAGCCAAAGTGGTGTTGCCAGATAGAGTCGAGGTTTTCCAGCCCAAAAATATGTTAAAAACCGCTGCATCACACAAAAACCCACCCACCCAGTCAACATATTGTTATATTTACTGTTTGAACATGAACACATGTCAGTACAAGCCAAGGTAATTGTGTATGTACAGTATATATACAGTATGTATATA
>JBBPBX010006348.1:11518-29680 GCA_038048925.1 Garcialebias charrua
ATATACATATTTACGAAACGAAAACGACTTACGAACGAGTTCTGTTTCTATGCCCGTTCGTAACACGAAAATCGCCGTAAGTCGGACAACACACACCAGCCGCCACTTATACACTACATGTACGGTACTGTAGTTACCAAGCACTTCGCCTATCCTAACACAGTACCCTACATAATTATCAAAAAACACATACAGTACATTTGGATAAATAAAAAATATTAATTTCTTACTTTGAGGTGTCTACTAAAACTGCCTCACCAGTTCTCTGTTGTGAATGTGCTCGCAGATGACAAAAGCCAATCAGAGATGGAGAAAGGTCAGGGGAGCTTCTATTTTGTTAACATATAATGATCATTCTATGTTAACATAGATTTGTTAAAACATATAATTCATTCATTCAACCTTTATTTAGGCAGGTTAATCTCATTGAGCCTCGAGGACTCATTTACAAGAGAGACCTGTCTACAAACTAAAGAATGATGACAACAGCAACAGTTTATTTTCCTTGAACAATCAACAACAGACAAACATAAGAAAGGCATAGTTTTTTTTAACAAGTTAAAACAAAGATGTCAAAGTAGCAAAACAGACAGATTATAAGGCAGATGTAGAAAATCAAAAACAGGAACATGTCTGCATTGATTTTTGCCAGGATTCCGACAGAGTCTTAAAGCAATTTAGAGAAGTCAAGGTCGAGAGCTTCAGATCTTTTTGTAAGATATTCCAACAAGCAGGAGCGGAGTAGGAGAAGGCCCTTTTGCAATGATGAATGATTGTTTGAAATGTAGGTTAACTCAAAAAATGCAGATCTGACTCCAAATCAGTCCAAATTATCCCCACCCACCCAAAGCAATTTTTACCCACAAAATCAGAATGAAAACAGCTCAATTGGTGGTAAATCGCCCAATTTGGCAACACTGTCAGTGTTGCTTGGCCCGACGTGGGTTACCAGGACCCCACGCTGGAGCCAGGCCTGGGGGAGGGGCTTGTTGCAGAATGCTTGAGGTGGCCATCCTCGAACTCAGTGGTGGACAAGGACAACTCAGGTTGGGGAGGCTGTCAAGCAGAAGAAGGAGTTCCATTGGACCTTGATGGCTGGTGGGACTCTGGAGACAGCTGAGGAGCATTGGAGGGCCAAGTGTTCTGCAACCTTGGCTGTTGCTGAGGCAAAAGTTGGGATGTGAGGAGTTCACTGAGGCCTTGGATAGATACTCTCGGCCGGCTTCGAGGAGATTCTGGCAAACCATCAGGTGGCTGAGGTGGGGAAAGTAGCGTTTTACTAACACTGTGTTCAATGAAGGTGGAGTGCTGTTGACCTCACCCAGTGATGTTGTTGGGAGGTTGAAGAATACTTCTTATGCCGGGTACCGACCTGTTCCGTCAAAACGCTCCTGCCGCCCCCTTTTGGCCGCTTGTCACTTTCACACAAGCCACTGAAGACGTGTCTGATGACGCGCACTGGGGGGGAGGCAGAGGAGGGGGGTCTGGCTCGTTTTCCGGGTCGGGTTGTTTGTTTCATGCTGCTGGCAGATAAAATCAGCAGCACGTGAGCCTCGTTCCTACTTGAGTGGGTTTTCTACGAGCCGAACTGCAGCTCCAAAAGTCTTTGTTGAGATTAAAATGTTTTTTTATGTTTGGGGTGATTGTACGCTCGAGCGGACAGCAGCAACTGCCAAGTTTCTTACCGGAGGCTGGTTCATTCATGGAGGCTCGATGGGGTGAGTTTAAAAAGTCCAAAAAAAGTCCTGTTGTCGTTGCGTCATCACATAGCAGAGTCTCTCCCGATTGGTTGCTGCGACGCGTCGAGCAGCAAAATATCAACTTTGTCGAATATCTTTGGCGGCTCGACGCTGCTCGACGCGTAGGTTGCTTCAGACGTGCGCGGAAAGGAACTGCCGCATGCCGCCGCGCCGCTTCAAACACTCAAAACGCGCCGCTTCACGATTCGACGCGCCTCCACATAGACTTTCAATGTAAACCGGCCACTTCCGCTGGCCGAAACGCGTCTGGTCGGTACCCGGCATTAGACCTCCTCAATCCTACAGGCCTGTCTTTCATGGAGGAAGCTGTCAGGGGGACTTTGGAGTTTTGTCTGTCCATAATGGTGGCTGAGGTCATCGAGGTAGTTAATAAGCTCTGCGGCAGCAGGGCTTGGGGGTGGATGAGATTCACCCTGATTTCCTTAATGCCTGGTACCCACTGCCCCGGTGTCGGGCGGCTGAAGCGGCCGGTTTACATTCAAAGTCTATGAGGAGACGCGTGGAGTCACGGCGAAACGGGAAG
Organism: Garcialebias charrua; assembly: GCA_038048925.1. Taxonomy (NCBI): domain Eukaryota; kingdom Metazoa; phylum Chordata; class Actinopteri; order Cyprinodontiformes; family Rivulidae; genus Garcialebias; species Garcialebias charrua. The sequence goes on from JBBPBX010006348.1 coordinate 13,802, forward strand.
CGGCGCGATTCGAGTGATCGAAGCGGCGCGGCGGCAGCCTGCAGTTCCTTTTCCACGCACGCGCGCGTCCAAATCAACCTAGGCGTCGAACTGCCAACGCCAGAAAATTCGATCTCTGGTGGCTCGACGCGTCCAGAAAACAGTCGGGAGAGCCTCTGCTATCTGATTACACAACCACAACGGGACTTTTTTTGGACTTTTTAAACTTACCGGATCGAGCCTCCATGAATTGGAACCAAACTCCGGTAAGAAACGTGACATTTTTACAGTTGCTGCTGACAGGCTGCTGTTCTCTCCAGTGTAGATCACCCCAAACATTAAAAAAACGTTTTAATCTCATCAAAGACCGTCGGAGGTGCAGTTAACACAACAACTGAACCCGGAAAACGAGCTAGAGACCCCTCCCTCTGCCACCCCCTAGTGCGCGTCATCAGACGGTCTTCAGTGGCAGTGGGACCGTGACAAGCGGCCAAAAGGGGACGGCAGGCGCGTTTCGAGTTGTGCAGTGGGGACCAGGCATAAGGCTCTGGATGTTGTGGGGCTGAATTGTCTCTCTTTAAAAAGGGGGACTGTAGAGTGTACTCCAATTATAGGGGCATAACTCTCCTTAGCCTCCCTGGTAAGGTCAATTCAGGGGTACTGGGGAAGCGAGTCTGATTGTTGGTTGAACCTCTGATCAAGGATGAACAATGGGGGATCCGTCCTGACAGTGGAACACTGGATCAGCATTTTACCCTCACTAGGGTCCTCGAGGGGCCATGGGAGTTTGCCCATCCAGTCCACATGTGTTTTATGGACTTGGAGAAGGCTGTCAGTTATGTTCCTGGAGGTCCTCTGTGGGGGGGGTGCTCCATGAGTGTGGGATAGGGGCCCGTTGCTACGGGCTGTTTGGTCCCTATACAAGCCAAAAGTTTGGTTTGAATTGCTGGTACTAAGTCTGACCCCTTTAGGGTGGGAACATTTCTCCATGCAGTCAGGCGGCGGAGGGAGTCTGATTCTGTGGCCTCAAGATTCCATCTCTGCTATTTGCGGATGATGTGTTCCTGTTGGCATCTTTGTGCAGTGATCGTCAGCTCTCACTGGAGCAGTTTTCAGCCAAGTGTGAAGCAGCTAGGATAAGAAGCAGCACCTCCAAATCTGAGGCCATTGTCCTCAGTCAGAAAATGGTGGATTGCTCAGTTATCAGGAGAGACTTGGAGTAGAACCACTGCTCCTCCACATCGAAAGGAGTCAACTGAGGTGGTTCAGGTATCTAGTAGGGATGATTCCTGGGCGCCTCCCTGGGTAGGTGCTTTGAGCATGTGTGACTGGAAGGGGACCCCGGGGAAGACCCAGGACACGCTGGGGAGACTATGTCTCTCAGTTGGCTTGGGAACCCCTTGGGCTCCTCCCAGAAGAGCTGGAAGAGGTGGCTGTGGAAAGAGATGTCTGGACCTCCCTGCTCAAGCTGTTGCCCCCAAGACCTGACTTCGGAACAAGCTGAAGATAATGGATGGATGATGGATGGAAGTTGACTTTGGCAACCATCTAGGGTTAGATTAGGTTGCTTCAAGCTAGTCAACTGTAGATGAACATTCAGAGAATATTTCCTGAAAGTTTAATTAAAATTGTTCAGTGGCGCTTCAGATTCCTTGCTAACCGACAAGCAGCATTGACTAAATAGTTAATGGCACACACCTTTACAAAAAGATCTTGCAAGATCTGTTAGTGCTTCAAATACAGTACTGGACTTTGTATGTTTTGGGGATCAGTCTCAGCTACTACCACACCAAATCTTAGTTCAATGTCTGTAAATGTGACTGAATTATTGTCATCATTTTATTTTTAAGGTATTTTGGCTATGGCAACCTAAAACTTCACATATACCATGATAGAATGTGCTTCCTATATAATCATTTAAAAAGTAGACAAGCAGAAAAAAAAATAACAAAAGCATCTACAGCTGCTGAATAATGTGTAAAATTTTAAAAAGTGTCATCGTTGGCATGTTTTTAAGATTCTCATGATTAAAAAAAACTTTTGCAATGAGCTGCCAGTAACAAGGTCTTGATGCAATTTACAACTGTAGTTTGCTATTTTGAATGTTATGTCAAGTTTTTTCTTTTCTTTTTAGTGTTTAGATGCCAGGCAGCACGGTGGCACAGTCGGTAGAGCTGCTGCCTCTCAGTGAGCAGGTTACCCTGGTTTAAATCATGGTCCAGGGGCCTTTTTGGGTGGAGTTTGCAATGCATGTTCTCTCTGTGCATGCGTGGGTTTTCTTCAGGTACTCTGGTTTCCTCCCACAGACCAAAAACATGAATGTTAGACTGACTGGTGACTCTAAATGGCACCTAGATGTGAGAGAGAGTGAATGGTTGTTTGTCTCGTTTGTCTCTTAGTGGAGACCTGTCCAGGGTGTCCCCCGCTTCTTACACAGTGACTGCTGGACAAAGGCTCCAGTAAACCCCATAACTCAAAAAGGTAGAAGCGGGTAAAAACTAATGATGGATGGAGTTTAGATGCCTTACTTTGTTTTAATGAGAAGATACGAGAAGTGGATTGAAAACTACTTAAATCACATCACAATATACAGTATATATAAAACAAAAACAAACAAAAAAAAAACAAAAACCTGGAGAGGACGGCTGTGGATGAGTGGTTAGAGCAGTTGTCCTCCAATGCAGGAGATGGGGGTTCAAATCCACCAGCAGTCACATGCCGAAGTATCCCTGGGCAAGACACTGAACCCCTCATTGCCTCTGATAATAATAATATCAGGGTATGTTTATACAAGACAAAATTTGTCTATGCATTTAACCCGTCCACCACCAGGTGGTGCCGTGGGCAGCTGTTGAAAGCGTCTGGGGGGCAATTTGGGGATGAGGTGTGCTGCCCAGAGACACCCCAAAATATGCAGTGACCGGGGATCGAACCTGGGTCTTTCGGGTCCCAAGCCGGCGGACCTGCCTCTGCACCATCGATGTGTGTTCTATCGATGTATGAATGTGATAAAGCTCTGATTAGTCTCTTTAGAATGATTTGTTCAATTAGCCTTGTGCAGATCTAGTAGAGTTGTATGAATTTTAAATGAGGCACAGACTGTGGCCCTGTACACACGTAGCCTGGTGTTTGAAAAACGAATATTTGCGGTAAAAAAAAATCTCTGTCCATACATGTTTGGATATTTAAAATGTTCGTCTACATGTGCAGTTTATTTCACTACAGAACGTTGTAAAGAGTATGCCCGACCCATAGGTAGCAGTGTAGTGTAGTCACAACCGTTTATTTTATTTATTTATTTTTATTTTATTTTTTAATTAAAGTGAGCAAAATTTACAAAAAACCTGTGGCATATAGTGCAGTCACAACCCTTCAACTCAGCCGCAACTTCCTGTTATTTATTTATTTATTTCCTTTCGTTTGTGTGGGCAGACTGCAGGTTGAATTACTAAAATACCGTGTTGGAGTACAAAGTTAATAAAACGCAGGAAAATGTCGACTGGGAATCATGTCAGAGCAGGTATGTTGACTTTTTAGCGCTTTTTTTTCTCCGAGCATGTGACGTCAGCTCCAGCTGGAGCATAAACCTCCGGTTCTGAAAGTCCACACTCGGACGCGAAAGCAGAGAATTCTCAAATCTCCACTTTGGTCGGAGTTTTGTTATTATTCGTTTATAGTTACATCAACCGGAGTTCACGTGTGGATGAAAGGCCAAACCGCATGATAAACTGTTCGGTTTTACTGATATCCGGCTATGTGTATACAGGGCTAGCCTGGTTAAAACCAGACCCTTGTCCTTCACTTCGCTTTGTACTAGGGTCTGGCATTTCTCCCATAGACAACAATTTCTCCGGTCGATTTTTGACCGGACCAATCAGAGAACAGAAGGCGGAGTTTTGAACGACGTCGACTGACGTCGTCAGTTAAAATGGCTGCCGCCACGAAGGAATTTTCATGAAAACAAGGTAAAAAACTATTATTTCTTTGCTGAGAAAAAATATATTTCTTAGCTGACGTTATATCAGAAGTGTTCCTGAGCTTAACAGTTCCTAAATCAATTCACGAAATGGTCAAATCTGCTGGATTTAAATAGTTTCGGTTTGACATTTTCCAAACAGCCTCGGGTGCGCTACGAAAATAAATGATAAAAAATCGAATTTTATCTCAAATGTTTCATCCAGGCCAACAGTCAGTAAATTAGAGCCATATAATTACACACTGGTAGCAGAAAAAATATCCACCGAGTGGTTTCTGAGCTATTTATCTGATAGCCTGGACCTCGCCAGGCTAAACTAACAAAACTCCGCCTTCTGTTCTCTGATTGGTCCGGTCAAAAATCGACCGGAGAAATCGTTGTCTATGGGAGAAATGCCAGACCCTAGTCCAAAGCGAAGTGAAGGACAAGGGTCTGGTTTTAACCAGGCTAGTACAGGGCCTGTGTTGTAAAGCGTTTGAGTATCTTGATCAGATAGAAAGGTGTTATATAAGTGCAGTCCATTTACCATTTATTGCAAACTATCACTTAAAAATACAAACAAACAAACAAACAAAGAAAAAAGACTCAGAAAAAGCAAACAATTATGGATTTTTATTACACCACTGCATATACCATATGTGGACGGGTACAAATGTTCTATACAGAGTTTATCGTTATTTTTAGGATGTATGAAGACCAGACAACTATTGAACATATTTATTATTTGTCAAAGAGCTGAAGTTACACATACAAGAAACAGAAGCATCTTATTAATTTGTGCACATGACAGACACTAATGACCCCACAAGACTTTAACTAATCACATAATTTATGTTATGATTAAGTGGAGCGAATGAAGTACTAAGACCCATTTGGAAAAAAAAAAGACGATTATACCCAGTGGATTTGTTAACATTAGTATTTACAGTCAGCTTCTCAGAGAGAAGCAGGAGTTATGATTTCCCTTAGTCCCATATTTACCTGTTATAGTTTATATATGTCTTTGCTTATGTCTACATTTAACCATGTGCAGTCTGCTTTATAAACAAGCTTCTTCATGTCTATTGAAGGCCGTTAATTCACACTCTGCATTCACCAAAATGCAGATTTCTGAAAATAAATAGCAAATAATATACTGTAGTGTGTAAGACTAGTTGTTTATCAGACAGATTAAGTATTGGTACTTGGCCTAAAACCTTTTACCTTTTTTATTGGTACTTGAAGCAAAGTGCAGCACTTTATATTGCAAAAGCTCATTATGTTAGCTTATTAAACACTGAGAGTTTAGACTAGGCCTAAACTTCTGTAGAAAAAGTTTCACACCTTCATTACTGTATTTATCAAGATGTTTATATGATCAAAAGAATATACAATCTCCAACAATGTTGCCATGAATTGATTCTTTTAATTTTCTCTAGTTCAACAACTTTGATTTTGATACGTTTTCTGTTAATTTTCCCCAATCTACCCCCAACATCATTTGTTTTCATTTTGAAATGGCTACAAAAAGTTGTTAAAGTAACTCAATGATGATAAGGAGGCAAATACAGTACTGAGTATGACCTAAAGAGGAGGAGGGTCTGTACAAGGAAAGCTGAGGGTTTCATTTGGTTTTCTCAGAAGATGAAGAAGATGAAGCAGCAGTCAGTGGTTCTGTTTGGATCCCGGCATCTGTGGAGTGGCGTTTCTGACCCTGCAATATAAAGAGACAAAAGCACAAATTCACTTTCACACAACTGACTGAACACTGGCTCTAACCTGCGGTAACAATCTCATGTACCAACATTTCTTTTAAACGGACTCCTCTGATTGAAGTTAAACTGAGAACAAAGTGAAGTTTGGTATCAATAAATCAGCATGACAGTATAAAACCACAACAGAGTGGAACAATGCACGTTGTGTAACAGATGTGGCATGCCAGTCTGCTTTGTTCCCACTAAAGCATGTCCTGTAGGGAACATAGCAGACCTGCTGCCCTCTAGTGGAGGTTACTCCAAACTAACTTCAGTATGGATATTTTTTTTTTTTTTTTAACAAACAGAACTACAGAACACTACATAAGCAAAAATATATTATATATAATAATATATATTCAGTATGGACCGACCTTATCATTTTGGATGTGACACAAAAGTGTTTGTGTTGTCTCGGTATTTCCGGAAGTGATGTCACATTAGTTTAGACTTTTATTGCAAGTACTGTAGGTCAGATGCCTTACAAAAAACCTTGCAGTGTTCACATTATTGTTGTCCTCTTTTCCTGCACATGTTTGCAGTTTTAGCTCTGCATATCATTACCTTCAGTTCATTCAGGAAATTAATAACAATTTTAAAATGTTTCTATTTTTCAAAGCATTAACTTTCTTTACCTTAGGATTTTTACCATTTCTTTTAAACATTGTCATATTTGAAATCTACTTCAGCATTTTGGTTCTTTCATATTTTATTTTAAACTTATCTTTTTATTATTATTATTTTTAGTTAGTTATTTATTTTGGCTACTTTTCAGTTTTAGCCAAATTGATGCTAATTTTAGCTTGGAGCCAGTTTTTTAATACTTGTAGCTTCTTAGTTTTGTGCTATTTTTAGCATTTAGCCACCATTTGCTACTTTTAGCTTTTAACTAACCTAGCGTCTTCCCAGTTTTTTTAGTGTCCTGCTTATTTTGGTTTTAACAACTAAGTTTCAGCTTCACTGGTGAGTTTCAGAAAAGCCAATAATTGCTCAGCATTCGCACAATTTCACAGAAAAGGCAAATCTATATACTTTAATTTTTAATTTCCCTGTATATGACTGCATTGGCATGAAGCAATTTCATTTCAGTATTAACCTTTTTGCAGTTACCAATGTGCATGCTCAGTGTCAGTATTTTGTTTTACATTGTGGTCTAGATATATTCATGTCTTCTTCATGGTTTGTTAAAATACTCTTAGTCTAAAGAGAGTTCCCTTCTGTCCAGGTTTCAGCTGTGCTCTGCAGTCAGTCAGACACTCTGCAACATGGCATGTTGGGACACTCAAGTATCAAAACATAGAATACCAATAAAACAAATTTATATTTATTTTGTACAGGAGAAAGAACTGGAAGTGGCAGAAATGAAGATGTTGAGGTTCTCCTTAGGAGTGACAAGGATGGATAAGATCAGGAATGAGATAATCAGAGGTACAACACATGTTGAACAACTGGGAGATAAAGTTAGAGAGACCAGACTGAGATGGTTTGGACATGTCCAGAGGAGGGACAGTGGTTTGGACATGTCCAGAGGAGGGACAGTGGGTATATTGGTAGAAGGATGTTAGAAATGCAGCTGCCAGGAAAAAGACAAAGAGGAGATATATGGATGCAGTTAGAGAGGACATGGAGGTAGTTGGAGTGAGGACAGAGGATGCAGAGGACAGAGTGAGGTGGAGGAGGATGACTCGCTGTGGAGACCCCTGAAGAGGGAACATCTGAAAGAAGAAGAAGAATATATATATTTTGTATAGCTATAATAAAAAAAACAGTTGTAAAGGTCTGAAAGATCAGAGCTGAACGTCGACCTTGAATACCAGAAATAACTTTGAATGTACTTGGAGCATGGTGTCTGATTTTATACATGCACATTTGTAACAATAAAAAGGTCAATTGCCATAAAAATACAAGTGAAACTGTAAAAAATTAGAGCTTTAATCATTTTATCAGTTTAACTAACAGACCTTTTGATGTAAAGAGGGAGAACTGTGTGTGTTTGTAATGAATACTTCCAAAGAAAAGTGTGCAGTCATCAGTTAGACATCACTGGTGCCTCATGTGGAAAGAAACTGCTGCTGAGAACAATCTGAACCTGAACGAACAGCTGTTCTGGATCATCAAGAACTTCAAGGTGAGAGGTGAAGAAGGGTGCAAGATGTGCAAGAGTCCAGCAAGCACAAGGACTGTCCTGCTGAGAAGTGAATTCCAGAATCATGTTTCTAGCAGAACAGAACTTACTGTTATCACCAGGTGGGTGTGAGTGCATCTACACACAGTGAGGCAAAGACAACAGCCTTGAGACAAGACTGGCAACAAAGAAATCACTTCTGTTCAAGGAAAACGTCCAAGGACAGATTGAATTCTGCAGGAAGTGCAAGAACGAAACCTTGAAGACTGGTGCAGAGTTAGTTCCTCTGAAGAATCTTCCTTCTGAAACTTTGAGACATTTGAAGAAGCATCTTCTGTATCATTTCAACAATGGAGCATCCTGCTTCAGTCCATTTGTGTGGTTGCTTCTTCAGTTTACTCACAGTTTTGCTCAAGAATACTCATGAGTGGGATCAAAACCTCTTCCAAGAGCAACTTATTCTAACGATATGGACACAACTTGGTGAGGATTTGTGATTTTACCAGCATGATGGAGCTCCGCAGTGGTGGGATGTAACTAAGTACAAGTACTTTGTTACTGTACTTACGTACATTTTTCATGTAGGCTATCTGTACTTTACTTACCCGGTAAGTAGAATTAAATGTGGGTACTTTTACTTTTACTCCACTACATTTTACATAAAGAATCTGTACTTTCTACTACACTACATTTCTATAATGTGTTGTGTTACAAGTTACATTTTCGTTGCAGCTTTTTGATTTGTCGTTAGTTTGAAAGTAACTGATGTCAAGAGAGTTGGTCCATTGAATCACTGCAAAGTGGACAGGTAACATTAGATCCACCTTTAAGAAGAGCTGGACCAGTGATGTACTGTATATTCTAGTATATACGTCATTGAGCTGGGAGCACCCACAGCACCACTAACACACCCAACATGGATTCCACCACAGAGATTCAGCCAGAAGATACACAACACCCATGGCCTTATTGAAAGATTATTGAAATATTATTGAAATATTATTGAAATATTATTGAAAGACTATTGAAAGACTATTGAAAAACTGTTCAGTTCATCAGGACAGATTCTCTCTCCCAAAAGAGTCAGATTGGACAAATTTTTTTTTTTGAAAACCAACTTCTTCTAAACTTGAAAAATAAATTCTTGCTGCAATATTAAAATGTGTCAGTTCATGATGTTAGGAGACAAGAGATTTCTCCAAATGTCTCGACACTCAGGTCCAAGTTTTGAAAATGGTGTCAGGAAGTTAAAATATTGTTCACTATTGACCCATTACCAGGTTGACTAGACAGTATTTTAACTAGAGTTGATGACAAACTGGAGTGGAAATGATCAGATGTTCCTTTGTTAGGTCTAATGCTCTTTTTTTCAGGCGGACAACTTTTACTTAATGTTTTTACTGCAGTTAAAGTGACACATGGGTTTTGCTTTAGTGTTAAATAAAATCTTTCAAAGGTATAATAATCATTCCTCTTTCTTATATTGCTTAATGACATTTAACTCTGGATGTCATCCCTGAAATACTGACACACAGACTCACAAGTCCAAGTGTGAACTGTGTCGCAGAATAAACACAATAAAAACATGTATTATCTGCAGCATTGTGCATTAAAATGACTCAACACTATTAATATATTACAGAAATTTTACTTACAGTAGGCACACTTAATGATACAGTATGTAGACCATTGCATTAGGCAATACATTCAGCAAGTACTTTTACTTTAATACTTTAAGTATTTTTAAAAACAAGTACTTATTTACTTTAACTTAAGTAAAAACATTAATATGGTACTTCTACTTTTACTAGAGTACATTTTTGTCTGTATATTTGTACTTTTACTTAAGTACAGTGTTTGAGTACTTTCTCCACCACTGGAGCTCCGTGTGACAAAACTTCAATAGTAACAAAGTTGCAGAGTCAGGATTTGCCCCAGAAGTTGATATCCAGCATGTTAATGGCAAATACTATGAAGAAAGGTCACAAAACCTCAGTTTGAAAACGGAGGCCTCATGGCTTGTTTTTTTCTTCATTCATTCAACCTTTATTTAGTCAGGTAAATCTGTGTTTTGATCCAAGGGCAGCAAGTAGGTTACACATATATATGTATTTTTCAGACATGTGTTTATTTAAAGTGATAAAATGTGTTGTGTCTGTGTGTGTTTGATGCAATGACGTCCTCACCAGGTTTTTAAAGAACAACTGGATGGAGTTCCTCTTCTCCAGTTTTTTGGGTGCACCGGCTGCATCGTCTCCTGCGTGAAGGACTGCAGACACTGGTTTGTTATCAACAGCTGCCTCTGAGGACTTGGCTGCAGCTTTTGGTTCCTCTTTGGCTTTAGCCGCTTGAGCTGCTGCTGCAGCTGCAGCTGGGGATGAAGATGTTTTTTTGGGCTCAGCTGCCTGAAATCAGGGAGAAAAACTCAATAAGGCCAGGCCTGTGTTAAAGCTTTGAATGTGTATCATCAAAGGAAGAGTCGAGAATTAATTTTGAATGAGTGACTGAAAATTTAGTATGATGTAGCCAGCAAGTTACTTATGCTCCACATTTTTGATCAGACAGATTCTGCTGCTTTTGAATGAAGTTCATGGGTGATGAACATGTCACTAGTTCAAAAAGCACATTCTGGTTTACGACACTCAATTTAAAATATATTAAAATATATTATTTTATCTAAATACTGACTGACTTTCATGATAATCGGATGTTGAGAACATGGTTTTTGAGATCCTGAACACACCGATGATGCTTAACGCCCTGTCATGGTGGATGAAAAACAGTGAAATAGGTTTATCTTTGGTCCCTGGGTAATCAAATTGTTTTCCATCTACAAAGTAGTTTTAGTAAAAGAGCCTATTTTGTTGCATAAAGTCCAGGATCATGCAGTTTATTGTTCTTAACTGAATTTAACTGAACCCTGAGATGACATCTGTTGTGACTTGGTGCTATATAAATAAACTGAATTGAGTTATTAAATTAATTAATAATTAATATTGATAGATGATAAGAACATATTTTCCTTCTTCTTCTGAAAAGTTCCTCTGATCATCTAAAAAGAATAAGGAAGTTATGTTGTTTTGATGTTTGTCACAGGTTTCCGGTGAGGGTCGGGTCTGACACCTCACCCCACACAGAGCCTTAGTAAGGACTGGACCCGATGCATCTCAGTCCCGGACTTCACCTTGCTTTCCTCGTGAACAACCTGGCCCCCGCTCAACAACTGAGCAGACAAAGGTTCTGAGACAACCCAGAGGACACTCTGAGCAGCTGTGTTCTCAGTCAGTTGACAGTTCTGAACTGGTCATAATACTGTAAACAACACACTTCAAAATCAGTTTTCTTCTGCTGCACTTGACACATACTTCTCAGATCCTCATGCACACTGGCTGAGAAATTATTGCCAGACTTATCCAGATCTCCGAGTACCACCAGCTCCTCAGTAAAATAAGAACTTTTAGTAAACAGTACAAGAACCCATATCTCTCCAATTCTGCCATGTCACCTCTGGACGGTTTCTTTTCACAAAGATGGTCTCCTTTACTCCTCTCTCAAACCATCGTTCCTCTCTATCCAGGATGTGAACATTTTCATCCCTGAAAGAGTGACAGCTGGCCTGAAGATGAGTGTAGACCGCAGAGTCCTGACCTGATGCTGTTGCTGTTCAGCTGTCCCCCTCTTACAATGCTGTTATTGCTAGTATCACTCAGCCCCCTGTGAATAGCAAACAGCCATCAGGGTGCTTACGATCCATCGTTAGGCTGATGGTCCTCCTTAATCATGTGAGCAGCTGGTTCTGGCTGTCAGAAGCAAACTTTTGCCCCTTTTCCACTTGCTCGGCCCAGAGCGGCTCAGTCTGGTCCGGTCTGGTTCAGTTAGGATCGGCTCACATGTAGGTTTGTCTCCATTCACTACTGCAGCCCTTCTGTGGGCGGGGTGTAGAATCTCACTCGTCCTACCACGTGGTGGCGGTAGTGTTACCTCAAGCTATTTACTAGCCACCACTAAACGTTAGAAGAAGAACACCCTGCAGGACCTTGTCTCACCACCTGTTGGCGGTAATGTCCCTTGAGCTATTTAATGCTCTAATCTTACTTTATTGCCTTTTCAGCTTGTTTTAAACCCCTGTGTTTTCCATTTTGTTTCTTTATAATAAAGATTATTCTCATATATGCACAAGGATCCTGTTAACATTGCTTAACACATCGATCGCACTGCCCTGTAATCAGTTAAACTATTTTTACAGTAAGGTACAGATTAGGAATTAATTAGGTTTCAATTGGCCCTGTAATATTAAATGTTTGTATTTCATTAAATTTAAACGGTAATATTTTGTCAGGGATAATTCAAAGTCAAATGCAAATGGATAATTTGGTTTAAACTGTCCCTTAAACATTAAAAGCATGTTTCTTTAAACGTAAAAACAAAGTATTAATAATTAAATGTTTGTTGATCAGGAAACTCGTTTGGGCATCCAAGAACAGCTTCATCGGGGTTGATGTTGACGTCTGTGCACCCCGGAAAAAGCTGCTGCACCACGACCCGACATCAGGAAGGATGGATGGATGGGTTCATGTTGACGTCTGTGCATCCTTGGAAAAGCTGCTGCACTACCCATGACACGACATCAGGAAGGATGGATGGATGGATGTTCAAATCTAATAATCTTTTTTCTTATGATTCTTTAAAGGGCAAATGCAAATGGAAAATATTCTTAACTTCCAGTATGTTTTTAAACAAACACTATACTGTACACACTTAACATTGTAAAATATGTTTAGGAAATTATTGTTCAATAACACCACTTAAGAAAAAAAAGTTTATTATGAAAACTAAGAAGTGAAAAAAGCACAAAAATAAATACTGCATACACCTAAATGATTTTTTTCTTGTTGTCTCATGTGCTTCCTCCAGAAGACAAAAGTTGATAAATTCTGGTGTTGACTTCTTCGTCTTAACTGTAAAAAAAGAAAAACATGGTTACCGGTAATTCAGTCTAGAAACAGTTTTATATGTAGATATATTTTATAAGATATATATACATATATCAAATATATCAGAAACCACAAAGCAGATATTTTTCAAACCAACACAGTGTAATCACTACATGTTTATGTACACACTGTAAGCTGTTGAAGTTATTTGAATTAAAATTCGATTTTTAATAGACATAAGTGTGTCGACCTAGCTTTTTTTTCTACTAGTATTTAACACATATCTTATATCTCAGAAACCACAAAGCAGATATTTTTCAAACCAACATAGTGTAATCACTACATGTTTATGTGCATACTGTAAGCTGTTGGAGTTATTTGAATTAAAATTCGATTTTTTACGATTTATTTTCGTAGCACATGTGACAGGTTTGGAAGTAGTCAAAACAAATCAATTTAAATCCAGCAGATTTGACCACAACGTGACATTATTAAGGACTTGTTCACCTGAGGAACCCTCGTGGTATAAAGCCAGCTATGAAATATATTTTTTAAGCTTTTATTTAGCTACATTAAAAGAAAGAACGCCGATCGATAGAAATAAAGCCGGCTCACGTGCGCACATGGCGAAACTACTTTTTTAAATCCTGCCGTTTTGACCACTACGTGAATTTATTAAGGAATAGTTCAGCTTAAGACACATCTTTGCTATAATTTTAAATACAAATAATTGTTTTTACCGTGTTAATCTTGTAAAGTCCTTCCGTGTTTGTTCCCTCGCAGCAGCCACTTCCTCAAACTCCGTGGGAGGAGGCTGGGCTGGAAGTCCACCTCCTCCCCACCGCTCACTCCCCCACGGCTCGCTCGCTTACAGCCGGCCTGGACCCTGCTCTGAAATCAGTCTGGAATGTTGGTGCGGTGCGGCGCACATGTGAGGTGGAAATGCTGTCCAACGCGCGCTTGGCACGCAAATATGATGTCACAACCGACCCGCGCCACCAAGTGGAAAGGGGGCATTTGATCCACTACGAGAAGGTGCTATTTATAAAGACTGAGCTGAATACAGCACCTCAGACTGAAGAAGTCTTTCGGATGAAAGGCGAAACGTTTCTACAGTTTTTTTTTTTTTGCTTATTTGTTTGTTTTGTTTTTTGCATGTCCAGATGACCAGACAACTTTTTTTTTTAGATTTTTCTACCTGGATTATTGAGCATGCATCAGGATTATTTTTTATACAAAAAATGATAAATAATTAAAAAAAACACAGTCCGTCCCCATCCTCCTGCCTGCCAGGGCTCAGAATCCGACCCATTCAAGCATGTGAGGCCGAGGGCTGAACCCCAGCCTCATGTGCTTCAATGGTTGGCAGCTCGTATGATCCTCCGCGATGACTCTGTTTGTTCTGAATTTTGTCGTCGGTCGACATCACCAAACAAAAAAAATGCCTGCACTTCAGCATTAAACACAGTGTTGTCATTATTGTTTTTAAAATCTTGAAAATAGATCCAGTGGCTGCTCCGTGTTCTGAGAAACTACAAATGGTGGATTGGTGAAAAGTTTCTGAGAGAGATCCAGTGACTCCTCTCCCTGACCAGTCAATGACCGACAGTGCTCTGTCACGTTTAGGTACCGACTCAGCTCGATCGGTCCCACCAGAGAAGCAGGGACAAAAAAAGGGGCAGAATAAGCCTCAAATCAGCTAAAATGTGCTGGTGGAATAACGCTCAAACCGTAGAGAACTGAGCAGAGTTGGGGCTAAGTAGGAGCAGTGGAAAAGGGGCATTATGTCTCGTCTAGTCCGTGTATTTGTCTTGGTCTTTGTCTCATTCAATGTCAGTCAATCGTCTGGTATTCTGCTGGTTTGTCTCCTGTGTCCATTGTGTTTTGAATGATCATCCTTGTAAGTTTCTGCTGCCATGTCAGCTGTTTATTTTCATTATTAAACAATTTATTATTTTTACTGGCCTCAGAGTCCTGGCTACATCACTGGGTTATTTCCTGCTCTGCCTGAAACCCTGAAAAAGTACTTTTTACTTTTTAATCCCAGATGTAATTGGTGGCCTTACTCTGGTTAATGAGGCAGCTAATCACAAGTGGTAGTATGACTGTATTTAGCCTATAATTTTTCTGAGAAGACAAGCTCCACTTGTGGAGGCTGTTTGGACTTTTGTGGTCATGTCATCTAACAATACCTTAAATTCACATTCATTTGTTACTCACTGTCAAGTAATTGCATCACAAAGCATACCCAGTGATTCTCAGGTTTTAAAGGCTTACAAAAAGTGAATTAGTCTTACTTTGGACTTGAAGACAGACAGAAAGGATGATTTGGAAGCTCCTTTCTTTTCTTCTTGAGGGGGTAGAGCTGGTTCTGGCTTGGCAGCAGCCTCCAAAGTGCTGGTTTTTGAAGGATCCACCTTCTTTTGTCAAAACAGAACAGAGGAAAACACAAATCACAAGACATTCACAAACCAAAGAGCCAGTCATCAGTGAAGCTGACAGAGTGAAAGGAGCTGCCACCAGTGACATAAAAGAGGAGGTGAAAGGGAGAACAACCAAATCAGAATGACCGTGTCAGAAGTTGTGCCTGGAAGAAGAAAGAAACCCACACCATGATTCATGACTTCAGGAATTGATGCTTTTTGTAAAAAAAAAGAAAGAAAAAAAGTGGAAACTGTACAGGTTTGGTGATTTTCTAACCGTAAAGGGATGGAAAGTTGCACATTTTATGAAATAAAAATGTATAGGAGAAAGTAAGATGACCATGAACTTGATCAAAAATGAAGCTACAAAAGCTTTAAATCCAGCATCTCACTGGGATTGTTGGTGAATGGTAATGGTCAATGAACTGCACTTATATAGCTCCTTTCTATCTTATCAAGATACTCAAAGCTTGACTAATGCAAGAGATCCATCAACCCAAGTGGACATTCATTCAGCCGTAGCACTCAGAGGACACGCGCGGCCGATGACCCTAACAGGTGATATCCCAAAATATCTGACATGTCAGAGCAGCGTCTGTGTTGAATAATGCAGAATGTAGGCAGAAGCAGCTCCAATCTTCTGCCCCCTTTACTCAGCTGCACGCGTCCGCCTAACATTAATAACTATATAAGTGGTCAAAGTTTAATT
>JBBPBX010006348.1:29732-47397 GCA_038048925.1 Garcialebias charrua
TGGGTCAGGTGGGGTCTGAAAATGATGGCTGTGGGGTGGGCTGGGTCAGGTTGGATGGGCCCAAAAGCAACTCTGCGTTGTCTGCAGCACCCACAATTAAATACCGGTAAATGTAAGTTTATCTTTGAAATCCTAACTCTGAACACTAGCAGAAAATTAGACTTTGACTAGCAGTCCATTAAACAGAACAATGAGTGTTTAATATGCACCATTGTTTAGTGCATTGTCCTTCAAAAATCCACTTGAAATTGGATCAGAAACATTAACAAGACACAAAAAAATAGAAAACAAAATGATTAAAATCTATTTTTATGATGAAGGTTTGAATGAGGTCAGTCAGTGAATCATATTCTGTGGTTAAGTTATAAGAAATGCCATTCATACGTTGCATCGTTGTACATTACGGTATGTTTCTAAATGTGGGGATAACATTTTCTGTTTTCTTTTTTATCATTTGAAGGTTTGATAAATTCGTAAATTTGTGCATTTTGTTTTCTTTATATTTATTGACAGCATTGCATCTTTTCAGGAAACAGAATGATAGTAGTGAAGCATAAAGTTTTGAACATTTGTTCATTTGAAATGTTCCCGCAGAGGGAGGAAAGTTGAAAAAAGACCATTTCAGAGCTCCCTCCTCATTTACCTGCACGTCTAGAATTTGTTGTGCCACCTCCACTGCAGCCTCCTGAAGTTCAACCTTATTTTCAACCATCTGAACAAATGCAAATGAACCAGAACATGTAAAAAGAGCTGAAAATTCCATTTTTATCCCCTAAAAATAACAAAAGGGTGTGTCTAAAAAAATTAGCTCTGTTTACCTGCACTTCTACAACAGGCTGTGGGACCTCTACTGATGTTTCCTGCAGAATAAAGCTGGTTTTATATTCTCAACACATGCAGATGAAAATGTAAAGTACTGATTGTCTATTATTCCACACCTTCATCCTGGCATGCATTACACCAATAAATATATATAGTATAAATATATTTATATCGGTGGCATTATCGGTGCAGGTAGCACTTTGAGATTTTCATTAATGAAAAGTGCGTTATAAATTAAATTCATTATTATTATTATTATTATTATTATTATTATTATTATTAAAGCAGATAAGAAGGTTAAATAGACTCTCTGTATTACCTTGACTTCTACACCTGGCTGTATCGCTACTTCAATGCTTGGCTGTGGTGACTCCTTGGTTGTCTGTTTTAAGGTAAAACCACAGGTCAGGAAAAAGGTTGACTGCTTCTTTAAAACATTAATGAACTGAAATTATGACAGGCTTGAATTATTAGATTGGAAATGGTCATGGACCTCCTTGAATTGGTAAAAATAGTTGACATTCTTTAGATGTGGCTGTGCCCCACTGTTACAGCCAAACCCATGATGATGTTAGCATTACGACAAAATTGCGACCACCCGGGCTCTCATTACTTCTCCAACTCATGATCCATCCATTCCACCTCAATCTGTTGCTGTATTTGACCACTTCAAACCAGTCTCCCTGTCCTCTCTAGAGCAGGTCATGTGCAACCTGAAACCTTCTGGTTCCCCCTTTGATGTGATCTCCCCTCGGCTCCTAAAGGAGGTTTTTCCTATTATAGGTCCCTCCTTTCTCTCTATTGTAAATAGCAGTTTACCTCGGGTGTGGTGCCAAAATCGTTAAAACATGCTGCTGTTCAACCTCTCCTGAAAAAAAAAAAACCTTGACCCTTCAGTAGTATCTAACTTCAGGCCTGTCTCCAGACTCCCATTTGTTTCTAAACTTTTAGAGAAAATAGTTGAGTCCCAGTTGAAGTGCTTCCTGGAGGATCACGCTATCCTTGAGCCATGCCAATCTGGCTTCAAATCTCTACACAGCACTGAGACTGCCCTACTGAAGGTTTTTAACGGCATCTTCCTATCCACAGACACTGGAGACTCTGTGCTGCTTGTCCTACTGGACCTCACATCCGCTTTCGACCCCATCGACCATGAGATCCTCATTGCTAGGTTGGAGCAGTGGGTGGGCATCACAGGGTCAGCCCTGAACTGGTTCAGATCCTACCTCTCTGACAGATCCTTTTGTGTTTCCAGCAATGATTTTAGTTCTGCAGTGGCAGCACTAAAATGGGGGGTTCCACAGGGGTCCATCCTGGGTCCTCTCCTATTCTCGTTATACCTACTGCTACTATAGCTATTTTCCGGAAACACAACATACCTTTCAATTTCTATGCCGATGACTGTAAAATTTACTTCCCCCTAAGACACAATGGTACATGCTCTATTCAACCTCTGCTCGATTGCCTGGGTGACATCAGGGACTGGATGGTCTTACATTTCTTAAGTTTCAATGATAAGAAGTCTGAAGCCATGTTGTTCCCTCCCAATGACACCATCACCACTGCATTGACCTTTCTGCTCTACCCCTGTCTGACAAACAAAAAGTCACAAATCTGGGAGTGATAATGGACCCTTCCATTATCACTGGTCAGGTACACCTGTACCGAGGTCAGGTACAGAGGATAGCTTCTTCTGTTTTAAAAGATGTCCTTCATCCCCTGTACGGAGAGTTTCAGCTTCTTCCCTCTGGTCGGAGGTTTTTAGTCCCTAAATGTAGGACAACACGTTTTAAAAATAGCTTTGTTCCCACTGCTGTTACTGAAATGAACAAACTGAAATAATGTTGAAGCTTTTAGTGGTTATATGTTTTTATTTTTCATTTTGATCTGATACACCCATATGTCCCTCCACGTGCTTTGAGGTCAGAGGATCAGGTGCTCTTGATGGTTCCAGAAACTCGCCTTAAGCGCAGGGGTGACAGGGCCTTCTCTGTAGCTGGCCCAAGACTCTGGAACGAGTTACCGCTGCTCATCAAACAGGCCCCCTCCCTCTCGGTTTTCAAATCCCTCTGTGTTGATCACTCGCCAGTTTAGCCAGTTTAGTGCGGGCAGTTGTTGACCGGGGGGTTGACATAAACATATATTCATGTTAGTGTGGCGGACCACTAGGGGACTCTACTCACACCCAGTGGACCGAATGTGTTACCGGATGTTTTATTGTGAAAGGTCCAGAGGACCAGATGTTGTATTGTGAAAGGGTTGATATATAAGGCGTTTGGGTGTTTACCGCCAGAATAGTAGGAGTTGATTAAAGTGAAGTTCTGCATCCCGTCTTCTGTGTCGTCTCTTCACCACCTCCTACACTGGTGACCCACGTGAATTGAATATGTCGACATCTGACGCTCCAGCCAGCTCTCTTCAGATGTCCGCTGCTGTGGAACCTCCACAGGCGGCCCCGCTCGCTTTTTCGGTGGCCGTTAAAATCCCAGACTTCTGGCTGCACGCCCCTCCGTCGTGGTTCGCCCACATCAAATCACAGTTTGCTCTTCGCGGGATTTCTGCAGACAACACCAAATACCACTATGTGGTCGCCTCGCTGGATCCGCTGTCCACCCAGCGGGCAATGAGCCTGCTCCAGGCCCCTCCTGCACAAGGAAAGTACGACGCCCTCAAGCAGCTGCTCCTCCGGCGTTACTCACTTTCAGACGCTAGATAAACCTTCTGCTTTGACTAATAAGGATCGTCCTAAAAGAGAGAGATCTCTCTGGAGCCACAGATTAAATCTTTGTTCAACTATTTTAATTATGGGGCTAAAATTTTCAGTTGGTCTTACATTTTGATCTTTAATGATCATGACTCCAAGATATTTAACTTAGTCTTTTATAGGAATGTTGAGGACGGTGCCCTTTAAAGAAGATTTAATAGAAAGTAATTCACATTTGTTTAGATTTAGAGTCAAGCCAGAGGCATTGGAAAAGGTGTTGATGATTTCAATAGTTTTTTTTATGTCACATTTATTCTTTAAAAAAAGTGCTGTATCATCAGCAAGCTGGGAAATTACAATATTTCTGTTTGCGACATTAATTCCTGTATTTTTTTTCTTTGATTTTAACAGAGATAATTTGCATGGCCAGAAGAATTAAGTATGGGGAGACGGACACCCCTGTCTGAGACCCCTTTTCAAATAAAATCTTTTATAGCAGCCATGTGACAACTTTATAGATGCATTAAAATTCTTGACAGCTTTTAATGAAGATGTGTCCATATCCGAATACTTCTAGTGCTTAAAACAAAAATGTATATTCAACAGTGCCAAATGCTTTTAAAAAAATAATCCAGAAATAATATGAATCCATCCCCCTCTATTTAATCTGAATAATCTAACAGATCTAACATGAGTCTGATGTTATTAGTTATATGTCTACCTGGTATGAATCCAGACTGAGTTTCATCAACCACTTCTTCAAGAGTACTTTTATTTTTTTAGCAATACAACCTGCAATAATTTTATAGTCATTTTGGAGTAATGTGATTGGTCGCCAGTTGTCAAGAAGCAGCTTGTCTTTTTGTGGTTTAGGGATCAGTGTAATGAGACCTTGGGTCATTGTTGGTGGAAGTGATCCAGAATCAAAACTTTCAAGATAAACTTGATGTAAAAAAGGGGACAGCTGTTCTGAAAACTTCTTATAAAATTCTGCATTGAGACCGTCAGTACCCGGTGACTTATTTAATTTTAGTTTGTTGATGGACTTTTGGATATCTTCAATTGCAATCAGGGAATCACATTGCTCTTTATTAATTTAACTTATTTGTTATATTTTATTCAAAGAATAAATAAATTGTGTGATAGTTTCATCAGAACATTTTGATTGATAAAGTTCTTGGAAGAAAGTTTCACAGAAGGTAGAGATCTGAACTGGGTCTTCACATATATTGTCGTTTATTTTAAGTTTTATAATGCTGTTCGATATTTGATGCCTTTTTTCTAATCTAAAAAAGTAACTAGAGTTTTTTTCTCCCTCTTCTAACCATTTCTGTCTCGATCTAATGTAAGCTCCTTTAGCTTTGGAAATGTAAATATTGTCCAGGTTCAGTTGTAACTGGTTTAATTTTATCTTTTGTTCTTCAGATACATTTTCTGGTAGAATACTATTTAATAGGATGATTTCTTTTATTATCTCTGATTCTATTTTTTGTTTCTTTTGTGCTATTTCAGCTCCAGTTTTCATTAAGTTTTCTAAGTTCATATTTTAAGAGTTCCCAGTTTCTACTAAATGCCTTGATGTGAGCTTTATTCCAATACATGTACTTTATAATTGATTGTTTGATGTTTTCTTCCACTGCTTTATTTTCTAAAAGCGAAGTGTTGAGTTTCCAGTAAGCTGTAGTTTTATTTTTTCTGTTCTGATTTGATGTACTGTAGTTTTTTCCATTAGGATAAGTTTGTGGTCTGATAGAGGAGCTGGAAGAATATCAGACCTAATTTCATCAGTTTTTAAGTCAGACACCAACCAGAAATCAATTCTTGATTTAGACGAGCCTGTTTTGTTTTGCCACGTAAGTTCAACTTTGGATTAATTTTTTTTATCTCCAAACATCAACCAGACCAAAAGTTGTTATAAAGTTTTCTAAATCTGTGTTTAGATTTGTATTAGCCTTCGGATGAAATCTGTCTAATGCATTGTTAAGAGTGGAATTGAAGTCCTCACCATTTATGATATTCATATTATGAAATTTTCCACATAGGTAGTTCACCCCGTTACTTAATCTATCATGAAGTTGTATATTTTCAGCTTTAGTATTGTACCCATAGATGGAACCCAACAAAAGTGTCTCCTCATTTATTGATACCACTAATAAAACAAAATGCCCATATGTATCTGGGAGTGAGCATAAAACATCCCCACTGAAGTTGTTTTGTAATATTGCCACTCCTGCTGATTGAGTAGAGCCGTGTGCTAGCCATAGATCGTTCCCACATTGAGTTTTCCAGAATTTTTTATAATTTGATGTTGAATGAGTTTCTTGGATAAAACAAAAATTTGCTTTAAAAAAATTTATATATAAAAAAGTTGCCTTTCTTTTGATGTTGTTCCTTAACCCTCGAGCATTGAGTGAAATAACTTTAAAAACAGAAATGCTACTAAGAGCTTATCTTTTAACACTTAGAATGAATTTACAAAAAAATAAAAGGTCAAACAAACTCTCCCAACAGAGAAATAAAATGTTTAAATGGAGATTCCTTAAATATTTGAACATTATGACTTAACTGTTAGTTGTGATTTTCAGGATATCTTCTAGTCATTAGCAGGTTCAAGTTCGCTTCTCTTTCCTCCTCTGTCAACAACAAAGGCCCTGGGGCTGATGTAGAAATATGTCTTCCCTTCTTCTCGTGCTTTCTTCACCTGTGGCCACAGCAGATCTGACGGTCCTCAGGGGAGAAGTCCTCCAAAGAAGCGATGGTTGTTTTCTTTCAGAAAGGACGACTGCTTGGCCGCCTTCCATACCATGTCCTTGTAGTGTCTCATGGAGAACTGGATGATCACTTCTCGAGGACGTCACATGCTCGTAACGCAACCCAGCTGGTGTACGCTGTCGATAACATTGGTTATTTTTCTTTACATCCCGGCGCTGTCTTTTAGCAAATGGAAATAACTTTGTTATTTCTTCTCCTTTTTCTTCTTTTATTCCCAAAAGACGCAGGTCCCATCTTCTTTTATAACGTGAAAGTTCAAGCAGCTTGTTTTCCATTTGCAACACCTTTTCTTCTGTTTTCCTAAAGGGCCCGGCAGAGCTCTGCGTTGTTGCCAGCGCCGCGCGACGTCGTGAGAGCGCCGCGGCACAAGCCTTTGAACGCGGGCGTGAACGCGCAAAGCTCAAATTTTACGACCGCCTACGCGCGCGCGTTGTCTCACAAAAAACTGCCCTGCACCGGACTGTTTTGTATGAGACACAAATATATTAAATTCCTCTTCTTCATCGCTGAGCTGGACTTTTCTTTTGTTTTTTTGCCAAAAGTCAAGTGATCGCTTGAAGCGGTCACCATTCGCTTCCTCCTCCAATGAGGAGGAATGAATGAACTTGTCACAAGTGAACTAAACTCATGTCCAACGTGGCTGCGCGCAGGTTCTAAATATTTCCTGGTGGGCTGTGGGCTGCAGGAGCAGCGTTCCCTGTTTTTATTTTATTTTTAAAAACTTTTTATTAACATATAAACACAGAAAAACGCTGCGCAGCCTGTGGCTTTTCTCACCACCCAGACCTGTCAATCATTTCAGTAGGCATGTCAGCAAATGACCAATCAGCGACCTCAGTTTGCCCAGTAGGTAAACGCTCCGTGCGCAGCTGCTCACGCAGAGCTCTGCTGTGAACAGCCTGCGCACAGCACGCGCGCGTCGAGCGGCGCTGGCAACAACGCAGAGCTCTGCCTCGCCCTTAACTCTTTTAATGGTTTCCACCATCTTCTCTTTCACCTCTTTCATCTCTGCGTAGATAAACTCCACCGAATCTTTCAGGTCATTTGTACTTGCTTGCAGACCGTCCGCTCTCTCATTTATTGTCAGCTTTATAGATGCTATGATGTTTTCAGTGGAGTCTGGGTCTTCCATTGATTTTTGACTTTTAGCTGACATCTTGGTGTATTTTCTGTGCTGATGGATTTGTGCTTACCACTTGCAGTCATTAAAAGGAGGTTACCGGTACAGGACATCTTCTTTTTTTCCCTCCACTTTGTAAAACACAATGTTTGAAATGGTTAGCAAATGTATCTGTTTAAAAGATTTCTTGCATTAATGTAACCTTTCTAGCTCCTTACTTAAACAATTTCGGGAGAGCTTGTTAAAATGGTAAATGGTAAATGGAGCTTATTTATATAGCGCTTTCTAGCCCCCTGTGAGAAGCCCCAAAGTGCTTTACAATGCCAACCATCAGCCCATTCATACACGCATTCATACACCGGTAGCGGCAGACTGCCATGCAAGGCACCTTTCCAGTCCTACCGGGAGCAACTCGGGGTTAAGTGTCTTGCCCAGGGACACAACGACACATGGTGTGGGGAACCGGGATTCGAACCGCCAACCTTCCGATTGGGGGACGACTGCCATTACCACTATGCCACAGCCGCTCACGCTGCCATCTTGCTCGGCCTTTTCCGAGGAGTGCTACGTAGCATCTTAGCTTAGCAGTAACTGTGACGCTGTAAAATGCTGCAGGTGTAAGAGACGCTGTGTGTTCAGGTGCATTAAAGTTGAAATGTCTTTAAAACCCCACATCTTATTGTCCTCAAGCTTCACGAGAAACATCATTTAGATGAGTAGTGTTGAACATAAGTAAAAAAAGTCTAGTGGTGATGTTTTTTTATTTCTCTATAAACACAAATAGTGCCGACCTGACGCTCTTTAAAGTTAAAATGTCTTTAAAACCCACAGCTGAATGTATACAAACTTGGTGAGAAACATGCTTTCAGATGTGTGGAATTAAAGGAAATCTAGGTGAAATGCTGCTTTTTTGTACACTAGTGTACGATTTTTTACACTCGCGCACACACGCACACACACATCATTGTGTCCCCCCCACATTATGGATATGGTTCTGATGCCCTTGCTGGAGTGGCAAGAAAGACTCAAAATTCACATCCACAGGCAGCTGATCTGTGCGCTCGTGTTGACAGATTTGTCCACTGCAGGCAATCTGTGCACGTGTATTTGACAATTTATTTGTGTAGAATGTTCCTACTTGTGCAAACTGAAATGTGTACAGTTGAAAAACTGTTCAAGCCTGTGTGAACCTTGTAACATGCGTGTGGATCTTACTGCACACATACTAATTGTGTTGTACATGTGTTCGACTGCTTTGTCTTCATATCGGAGCCTCAAAAATGCATAAACCGGAATCCAGAGTGAAATGTCTAGAAATGTCACTTTTGCATTTTTATGTAGACAGCCAGACTGTAACCTTTCAAATACAATGATGTACAATATGTACATGTAATACATGTACTTGTAATGTAATACAATGATGATGGGGGTGGGAGTGGTGGCGCAGTGGTTAGAGACGGTGGGCCTGTGATCGGAAGATCTCCGGTTCAAGCCCCAGTACCGACAACATAAAAAAATGTGGGTGGAAAAAGGTGAAACACCCACACCTGCCTCCACCCTCATTCGCCCCACTCTGGGCCCCTGAGCAAGGCCCTTAACCCCCATCATCTGCTCCCTAAACAGGTCTCTCTTGAGTTCTCGGGGCTCAATGAGACTACCTGTAAAGGGTAAATGAAAAAAAGATGTCTTAGTTCCACGTCTTGCTAACCAACAATCCCAATTTTTATCTATGTAAAAACAACAACAGATTAATTGCTCGAGATTTGTGTTTCCGATGCCTGTTGCTCAACCATTACTTCAATGAACAGACAAGTATGATGAACAAAACAAGGTCTTTAAATAGAGCAGAGCAAATCTCTGAACTTTACACACCAAATAAAGCCAGAAAGGGGTTGATCACTTCACTGAACATTCTCTGTCAACATTAGTTAACAAAACCCAGCAGGAAGACATATACGTACTATATGTCGTGTACAGTATAGATTGCAAATAAGTGTTCTAAAAGTCTGACGTTTGTGTATAAAGAATTGATCATGATATGATTTGATCATTGTGTGGAAAATCTTTTCCCCAAGCATCTCTTCTGGGAAACTATGCATGAAATGTGTTAATTATGCGCACGTGTTTGGACTGACATGACTCAAAATCAGTGATGCCCTGCGCTTTGTGGGCTCGATGTTTAAAGTGACAGGAAGTTGAATTTCCTTTGTGTCTTCAGTCCACTCAAAACAGACGGGCTCTTGAATTTGCTATCCTTTTTTTTGTTTTTCTGTCTGTTGAGAGTTTGAAGTGCTCTATGCCTTGCTTTTGGTTTTTGGTGTGTATTTGTGGCAGTGTTACAGTTAGAGATGCACCGATCCACATTTCTAACTTCCGATCCGATACCAATACTTATTAACTCAGTATCGACCGATACCGATACTTTCCCGATCCGATGCTGTTCAGGTATTTGACTCTGTATAATGAAACTTTTGCACCCAAACTATTCATTTTAACATTGTGTGAGATAAACCCAATGAAGACACTCTTAAGCCTTACAATAGGGAACCCCCTTATTGTAAGGCTTAAGAGTGTCTTCATTGGGTTTATCTCACACAATGTTAAAAAGGGCAGTCACAGATTGTGATTGAACACAAGTGCTCTTTGAAGCTGGATCGGAAAAGTATCGGCAGGTTTGATCCGATATCCGATACTTAAATAATGCTGGTATCGGATACCGATACCGATACTGGATCGGATCTGCCCCATCCCTAGTTACAGTCATACATACATGCCTTGCATGGTTACAAAAGCTTTTCTTGTCAATTTTTGTCTTTTCATGTGGATGAAAACATTTTTACAAATAGGGCCATATTTATAAAGACATTTTTATAAAGGACCATTAAAACGGTGGCGCAAGTGGTAGAGCTGCTGCCTCTCAGCGAACATGTCGCCCCGGTTCAAATCCCGGTCCGTTTGCACGTTCTCTTCGTGCATGTGTGGGTTTTCTCCAGGTACTCCAGTTTCCTCCCACAGACCAAAAACATGCATGTGATGGTGTAGTCACACCAAGCAGCGTTTGAGCAGCAGGAGCGTCCAGTTTACATGTAAAGTCAATGGTGGACGCGCTTCCAGCCACCTCCTGGCGTCTGGCGTCAGGTTGCGTGCGTGTTGAGCGTGCTGAGAAGCGTTTTTCCGTGCACGTGAACCAGCTTCCGCCTCCAAACCGAGCATTCAACATGCTGAACATTTCGCGGTTCAAACTTTCAAACGCCGCTCAACTCTACCTGATTGGTTGGTGTGTCAACCAATCAGGGAGTGTCGGGGGAGAAGAGAGGAGGAGAAGAGAGGAGGGGGAGAGTCCCTATGTGACGCGGAAACGAGGGTGCGCGCGCACTATGTGACGTATTGTTTGTGGGACACAGAAAAGACCCGCGAGGTCGTGTACTATGGAAGAGAAACTCATTGTAGCTGTGTGTTCGCGACAAGTCCTTCACGACCAGTCAAGTCTGCTCCACAGAGACGGAAATAAAAAGCTCCTCGCCTGGCGGAGTGCAGTGAGGACTCGGTATACCGGTAAGCTCCTCCCACACACCCAGCAGCTGTTTCGCGTTCTGGCGTTCAGGTCTGCACACGCTGCATTCACAAGTGCGTCCACTTGCGTGCGTGACGAGCTTTTTGGAGGTTGAAAAGCTGTTCGGTGTAACCACACCATTAGACTGATTGTAACTCTGAATTGTTCCTAAGTGTGAATGAGTGTTGAAAGGTGGATGCATTTATTTATTATTTCATTTTATGCTTATGTTTATTAAGTGTTTTAGTGTTTAAATGTTTACTGTTGCACCGAGGGACAGAGAGAAATGCAATTTCAATCCTGTGTATGTCCTGTACATATTGCAGTTTTGACAATAAAGTTGACTTTGACTTTGAATGGTTGTTTGTTGTCCCTGTGATGGACTGGATACATGTCCAGGGTGTCCCTCCCCTCGCACAGGGATGGCTGGACATGGGTGCCAGGGACTCTCGTGACCCGAAAAGGCAAAAAATGGATAAAGATAATGGGATGGATGGATGGATGGACTATTAAAAATTGTTTTAGAAAATTTTGTTAAGCAAGGCCTAAAGCAGACGATCTCTAAGTAACTTTTATTTTGTTAATGAGTTCATTTTCATAGACACCCCCACTGTGTCCATGTGGCACAACTTTCCAAAAGCTAAAGCTAAACTGAGCCCATAAATAACCAGTTCCAGTTACAATGCATGGGACTGTGTTGTTGTGTTTTCCACCAAAGAAAAAATGAAAACCTAACAGAGCAGATTAGTTGTGTAATCTTTGCATCACTGTCAGAAAAAACTCCCATCTTAAAGTAAAGCTGCTGATCTTTAAACACATACTGTTAAAACTGGTTAATCTGACTGTTTTAAATGTAGCTGAAAACCAAATAAAAATGATCTGCTTGTTTAAACATGGCTGAAAGAGACTAAAAAAATTTAAAAAAAAATGTTCCAAAGCCTGAAGTTTATATTGAGCAGCTGCATTCACATATGTGTGTAAATAAAAATACTGTATTTACTAATCCCAATGAAAAACTGAAATGCCTATTTATTGTTTATTTGATTTACTGCATCATTTTAAATCAAGAGGACCTTTGGCTGATGTTACAGTTTAGAGTAAGAAGGTCTGCTGTACATTGATCAGTGAACTACAGCTGACTGTGGCTCAGGGGCGACAGCGTCATCAGCCAACTGGAAGGATGGCAGTTTGTTTCAGTCTCCCATTTATCCACATGCCCTCAGGCACAACATTGTTACCACCGATCTGTTAGTTGGAGTGAGTGTGTGTGGTTTGTAGTGTAAAAGTGCTCTAAATATGCTGTAGATGTTTCAGCCTGTATACATGGAAATTCTGCTTTTTCAAAATGTTTATTTATTTATTGACTATAAACTTCTTGTAAACTTGGCATTGTTCCCATGAATGTTTTTTTATCCAATCGAAATGAAGAAAATGACCCACAATGCTGCAGGCCTGTGAAGTCAAAGCCTACACACTGGGTACACACCGTAAACACAAGCAGAATGATAAAGAGGAGGATACAAGAGTGAAAAGTGAACCTCTTTTTGAGAACTGATGATGAAGCGGAACTTCTACTTTGTGTCAGATTAAATGACTAGACCACTAAAGTGTTGGATGGTACGGACTGGAAGCCAGATCAGTCCAGGTAAGTGGACAAAATAAACACGTTTTAGGACCAAAACGAGCAGGGAGGAAAAGTACTTCCTCACAATGTTTAAAACTTATCAGGATAAACACATGAAACAAAAGTGTTGGTGATTTAAATAATCAATTCCCCTATTTTGAAATATATACTTGATGTATATATTGTAGTTGTTTTTTTTTTCTCCAACATTTATTTAGTATTGTTGACAGTTTATTGAAGTGATAAAATCATTTGTTGCTTTGGATTATTGGGTGTAATAATGCAGGGTTTTTGTTCTGCTCTTTTTAATAGGATTTACATGCACATGCTGACCTTAATGTGTCATGTGTTGTTATTTCCCACCTCTACTAAAATGTGTTTTTGTGACGTGAAAACGCCTAAACAATGTATTGTTTTTTTACATTTTTCAATACAGCTGTTGCTTTTATTTTACTGACACCATGCATTCTGGGACAATGGTGTACTTTCAGTCATGTCTCTCGGTGCAAAATATGCTATGGGAATTGCGCCCCCGTGCGATTACCTGAAGGAATACATTCACGCCTTTACGGCAGGGGCGTCAGCGTCGCGCCAGAGGCCCCGCCCTCTGGGTACTTAAGCCGCTGACACCCATTCATCATTCTCTTATTGCCCTTCACCTCGCTTAAGACCTGAACTTCGTGGGACTTCTCTGTTGTCACATCACTCGATCAGAGGTGAGCTTGCTCCCTACGCTGAGCGTACAGAGAAATTTTTCCTGCGTACTGCTGGGCTGGT
The DNA here is from genome assembly GCA_038048925.1 of Garcialebias charrua. Taxonomy (NCBI): domain Eukaryota; kingdom Metazoa; phylum Chordata; class Actinopteri; order Cyprinodontiformes; family Rivulidae; genus Garcialebias; species Garcialebias charrua. Next base: position 43,105 of record JBBPBX010006348.1, read on the forward strand.
GAAAGCTAGCCCAGCGTTTTTGTACTTACCTCAAAGTTTTCTTCTCTCTTCGCAGCTGCTTCGCTCAACGGCGCTAACTGCTATCACAACACTCCCTGCTAACCATTAGCAGGCTAGCCAGCGAAAGCAAGACGACGGAGAGGACGGCTTCGAACAAAAGGAAACTAGGAACAGCCTTCACGCTTCTCTTCTCCGGACATGGCTCCCGAGAAGGGAAAACGGAGGACAAAGACTCAGAAGAAAACCAGCAGGACGACGAGCCCTCGCTCGCGCCCCTGCCCCAGCAACTGCGGGCTACTCCCTCTCGGCGACGGACACCCACGAGGCCTGTCCTGTCTGCCTAGGGATTCTGCACGCAAGAAAAAAAACTAGAATCCCCCGACTCCTGCTCCCACTGCTGTTGGATGTCGGCGGTAGTGAGGAAATGCCATGCGGACGCGTTGGCTAAATCCATAGCAAAGGCCGCGGCGTTGAAGGCCGCATGCCTCGCAGAGCTGCACGCTCCCGGGCCGGAGCTCGAGAACGTGGACCTGGAATGCAGTGGTCAAGTCGGGGATGAGAATGTGTCGGACTCCTCGGTCCCCGTCGAGGACTCGACGCCCAAAGTGTCTGATCAAGACGCTGAGTACGGTTGCAAAGGAGAAACTATGGATTCCTCCCAGAACCTGGCGCAAATTCTACCGGAACCGGACGCGTCAGTCCCTGCTCTGTTCGACCTGTGTCACAGGGCGGCGGATGCCCTGCAGGTCGCATGGCCAGACCCCACGCCTCACCAACAGGTTACGAGGCTGGCGGGAAACTACTTCTATGCGAAGCAGCAACCGACGACGTCACAAAAAATGCCCATTTTCCCGGACTTCCTCATGGAGCTCAAACGCTCCTGGGTGGAACCTAAGGGTTGAACGAGTACATAATTTTAACATTTAATCATTTTTAAACTCGATATTAACATAAATAAGCTCGATTATTGCTCGAGTAGTCGATGATGTCATAGATGCAAAATAAATAAATATATAAAAATGCATAAAAACTTCATTATTTATTAAAAAAAAGGACCAACAAAACATTGGGAGCATTTATTATGCTCCTATCATTTATCATACTGCAGATAAGTCACAGGAAAAACAAAACTATTAGTTATTATTATTATTAAAAGTGAAAGTAAGGCGCTGAAACCGAAACTTAAAAAACAAACGGGGCCACAGCCACACCGTACCACCGCCTGCAGTGCTGTGCAATTTAGGTTTACTTTTAGAGATTAATGTGTTTATAGGTTTTTAATAGGTCTAGAGAGATGAATATTTTTTGCTTTTTGTTTGTGAAACGAGAGAGAGGAAGCCGTTTCGGCCGTGTTATATATGTGACCTGCAATGCAACACTGCCCCCTGCTGTCACAATCTACTACGGTGGTCAGAGAAAAGAAAATCAACAGGATGATTCAATGAGTAGCACAGTTTATAAAATTATAAACTGTTTTACCTTTTTGACAAGACTAGGCCTGCTCCATTAACATCCGTGCGTACAAAGGAATCAATTTTGTGCATCTACTAAAAGCTAAAAGCTACCCCGCGCTTGGTTCGGATCATGTGAAATGTGACGTAATGACGTCAGTGCAACGTGATGACGTCACTACGGGTACTCGAAGTGGACAAAAAAGCCTCGATAGAAGTCAAAGCACTCGATCTGTCGATAACTTGGGTACTCTGTTAATGCACTAGTGGAACCCGGAGCTCCCATGACGCTGCCACTATCTCAACTCCTGGATGTCACTGGAATGGAGACAGCAGGCCTCGCCAGCGCACCCCTGATAGATTGAGGAGACCCTGGCAGCTCATCTGGCCCCCGCAGCTATGGGGGCGAAGCCAGCATTGCCCAGCAGGGCCTTCCGCGCTTCGGAGAAACAACTCGAAAAGTGCTACAAGGCTCAGGGCCTTGCGGCTCGTGTGATGAACGCATCGACCATGATGCAGGCGTACCTGGCAGAAAAACTGCAGGATCTCCAGGTAACGACGAACGAACAAGCCGCAACGGAGGCCATGGAAGAGTTCGCCACGCCTCTGACTTCGTGCTCCGCATGATGGGGACAATAGCCATCATGCAGGGCAGAGCAATGGCGGAAATAGTTGTCGCCCAGCGCCATCTTTGGTTGACTTTGTCGGACCTCCAGGAAAACCAGAGGTCCCCCTTCCTCCAGCATCCAATCGAGCCGACAGGACTCTTGGGGGAGCCTTGGAACGCATCCAGGGCAGGTTGGAAAAGAGACGCTACAAGCGGAAGCCCTCCGCGAGGGGCTGCCAAGAAAAAGCTTTGCACCCCCAAAGGAAGACATGCGTGGCTTCCTCGGAAGAGAACTGCTGGTGAGAGTGAGACTTTCCAGTCCCGGCCGAGGGCCTCTTTGATGACCCCGTGTGGAAAGCAGATTCGGGCCTGATGAAACAGGACAAACTGATAATTTTACAGGTTTGCCCGCCCACGCGGTACGGGAACCTAACCTTTTGAGCCCAGTCTCCACTTGTAGAACACTACGAGGAGCTGGTGACATGTGTGTGCGTACCATACATGACTCGCCTACTGTATGTGTAATCAAAACAAACACCGTTTCATGCATATATGAAAATAAAAGTACCAAAGCACAAACTACCCTGGTTCTTGACTCGAGTCCCACTTTTATAGAACACAAACCACTTGGTCAAACTATGAACCGCAGCAAGATGCGTGAGCTCTGTCCGAGACAGTCAGATCTCGCAATATCTTCTGTCGGGCTGACCAGCCTGCCCGACAGCTCGCGAGAGGGGTCAAAAGCCACCCCTCCCGCACTCAAACATGACAGGCAGCGATTAGACATCCCTTCCAGGCTCATGGTGCACGCGCAGGCCTGGAGGACGTGTCTACCAAACGAATGGGTCATGACAACGATATGTCATGGCCTCAAGTTGCAGTTCACCAGGAGACCGCCCCCCTTCACAGGGGTAATGCAATCAAAAATTAACCCTGCACGCGCACACGTGCTGAGGGAGAAAGTTTTGACGATGTTACAGAAGGGAGTGATAAGTTTGGTCCCGAAACGCAAACTACGCTCCGGCCACTACAGCAAGTACTTCCTAGTGCCCAAAAAGGATCATTCCCTAAGACCCATACTGGATCTCAGGACTCTGAACAAGGGAATAAAAACTTTTAAGTTCAAGATGCTTACACTGCGGCAGGTTCTCCAGTCTGTGAGACCAGGAGACTACGCATGTACAATGGATTTGAAAGATGCCTATTTCCATGTAAGCGTGCGGAGGGAACACAGAAAATTCCTCAGTTTTGCTTTCGAGAGAAACGCTTATGAATTCAAAGCATTACCCTTCGGTTTAAAGATGGCTCCTCATACATTTACTAGATGTCTGGACGCGGCCCTGACCCCCCTTAGGAATCAAGGACTCAGGGTTATGAACTACCCGGATGACCTCCTGATTCTGGTTGGAAGCAGAATACAGACCCAGTCACACTCCTACAGGGGGATCTCTCACCTGGAGTCTCTCGGTTTTATCATAAACCTACAAAAGAGTGACCTAACTCCATCACGGGTTACCGTATTTCTGGGAGTACAGATCGACACCGTCCGGTACAGGGCATGGTTCTCAAAGGAATGGGTTTCCTCGATTCGCCAGTGCCTGGAAAGGTTTAAACTGGATCATTGGGTCCCTATGAAAATGTGCCAACGCCTTTTAGGCCTCTTGGGCCTGTCTGTTGCAGACAGAACCAAGGCACCCTGCTGGGGTTTATTGATTAGGCTAACACCCCGTGAGCCGTGAGGGAGGGGGGGGGGAGATGGCCCCCTCCCTTTATGTCGGCTGGCAGGACAGAGGGACCCGTTCTGCTGATGTTATTGTGTTGTTGTTTTTTTGTGAGTCAACAAAACAGAGAGTGGCTGTTTTTTGAGCTTTATTTGTGCTTATGTGTAACGACATATTTGACTTTATGTCACTCACAGCAGAAAGAACATGATTTGTGTCTACAACAAAGTCACCAGCTTTTTGTACCGTGCTACAAACAAAGTCTGGATGTGAAAAGATCATTTCCCGTACCACGTGGGTGGGTGATCATGTAAAGTTTAGAAGCGGTCCTGATTCATCAGGTACACTTCTGTTTGGTGTCCCGGTTCATCGAGGAGGTTCTGTACCGGTCCGCCCGGCGGGAACAAATCTGTTCTTACTCCAGGCGTGTTCGGTCCGAGGTGGGCCCGGCGGTGGTCTCTGCCGGTGCTTGGCCTCGTACGCCGGCCACTTTTGCCGTGGGGCACGTGTGGCT
>JBBPBX010006348.1:57541-68802 GCA_038048925.1 Garcialebias charrua
ACCACCCCAGTCTGCCAATCCAAGGGAACTGCCCCCGATGTCCACGCGATATTGCAGAGTCGCGTAAGCCAACACAACCCTACAACATCCAGAGCCCTAAGGAACTCCGGGCGAATCTCATCCACCCCCGGAGCCTTGCCACCGCGGAGCTTTTTAACCACCTCGGCGACCTCAGCACCAGAGATCGGAGAACCCGACCCAAAGTCCCCAGGCTCCGCTTCCTCAGTGGAAGACGTGCCAGTAGGATTGAGGAGGTCTTCGAAGTATTCCGCCCACCGACTCACAACATCCCGAGTTGAGGTCAGCAGCACGCCACCCCCACCATAAATGGTGTTGGTCGCGTACCTCTTTCCCCCCCTGAGACGCCGGATGGTGGACCAGAATCGCCTCGAAGCCGTACGGAAGTCATTCTCCATGGCCTCTCCGAACTCCTCCCACGCCCGAGTTTTTGCCTCAGCAACCACCCGAGCCGCATGCCGCTTGGACTGCCGGTACCTATCAGCTGCTTCCGGGGTCCCACAAGCCAAAAAGGCCCAATAGGACTCCTTCTTCAGCCTGACAGCATCCCTCACTGCCGGTGTCCACCACCGGGTTCGAGGGTTGCCACCACGACAGGCACCAACAACCTTGCGGCCACAGCTCCGATAAGCTGCCTCGACAATAGAGGCGCGGAACACGGCCCACTCGGACTCCATGTCCCCCGCCTCCCTCGGAACGTGTTCAAAGCTCTCCCGGAGGTGGGAGTTAAAGCTCCGTCTTACGGGAGACTCTGCCAGACGTTCCCAGCAGACCCTCACAATACGTTTGGGTCTGCCAGGTCTGACCGGCATCCTCCCCCACCATCGGAGCCAACTCACCACCAGGTAGTGGTCAGTTGACAGCTCCGCCCCTCTCTTCACCCGAGTGTCCAAGACATGCGGCCGCAGATCAGATGAGACGACAACAAAGTCGATCATCGAACTGCGACCTAGGGTGTCCTGGTGCCAAGAGCACATATGGACACCCTTATGCTTAAACATGGTGTTCGTTATGGACAATCCATGACGAGCACAGAAGTCCAACAACAGAACACCACTCTGGTTCAGATCAGGGGGGCCGTTCCTCCCAACCACACCCCTCCAGGTCTCACTGTCATTGCCCACGTGAGCGTTGAACTAGTTATTTGTGTATTTTAACTCCCACAGTCCAAAAAAACATGCATGTTAGGCTGATTGGTAACTCTAAATTGACCTTGGATGTGAGTGAAACAGGTCCCTCTTGTAAATGAGTCCCCGTGGCTCAATGAGGCTAGCCTGTGTAAATAAAGGTTGAATGAATGAATGAAAAGAAAGAATATTTTACACTACATCAGAACTAGGGCTGGGCGATATATCGATATTTTTAAAATATCGATATTTTTTCTAAAGAGATATAAGACGAGACTATATCGTTTAAATCGAGAATCCTCCGTCTGTCTGTTTTCTCCCACTCGCCCCCTTCCTTCTCCTTCACTGAGCAGCACAGACCCAGCCCCTCCTTCCTGCAGGCTGCAGGAGGGCGGAGCCGCGGAGACTTTCAGCACAACAACACGGCAGATATGAAGAGCCGCGACGCAGCTGCTGAGGGGGAAAAACAATGTTTTTCCTGAGCTAGTTTGGATTTAAATTGTCAGATGAGGGCAGAAAAAATATTTTTGTAGACGATGCTGAAAATAATCCCGACGAAGGCTCGGATCTACGAATCTTTTTCACCATTTAAACAGCGGAGTGGAGCGTGAAACGGCAGAACCGAGTTTTTTTTACAGCCTCCTGCTTCATTAAACAAACCACGGGTCTGAGCTCATTTAGTCGTGCGCGCACTGCAGCGCTTTCATGAGAGGAGCAGAAGGACGTGGAGACATTAATAAATCAGCAGCTCATCACATCGCCAAAGATACGGTCCTTAGCGGCTAACAAGATGGCTAACGCTTTAGCTGTCTTCTTCCACAGCTGAGACTGACCGTGTCTTTGGCGCTATGATAAACTGCTGATTTAGTCATGTCTCTGCCTCTCGGTTCACGTTTCTGAGTGGAGGCTGTCGTGTTTATACACAAGGATTCAATGAGACACTTTGTAGAGCAACTTAGAGAACGTCTTCGTGAACCCGGAAACAACCCCCTGACCCTTTCACAATAAAACCGGATACAGTATATCAAATATATTGTACCACAGGCTCACATTTACTGCAGTTCACAAACACTGACTAAAGTGAAAGCACCTTTCTATCTTATCAAGACACTCAAAGCTCTTTAAAACACAATCTGTGTCCTCATTTACCCATTCATACAGCACTCTACTAGAACTGTACAAAGAATAATCAGTACTTTTATCACATTCATACACTGACTGATGGACACACATCAGAGGCAATGACACAGCTGCCCTCAGCTGAAGAGGACTATTATTTAATAGGTGTAAATAAATGTCTAAAAAATAAAGTAATGTATAAAATAGTTCATTTTTTAGACATTTATTTTGTAGAGTTACAGCTGTTTGTTAATAAATGTTGCTGTGTGACAACTGGGACAAAGCTTTGACTCAGAAATATATTTTTGTTATTCTTTTATGGAAAGAAAATTATATCGAGATATATATCGTATATCGCGATATATCACAACAATATCGAGATATGAATTTTTGTCCATATCGCCCAGCCCTAATCGGAACTGTCACGTTGTATCTATTTTAAGAGTGTGCGGAGGAGGATTGACACATGCATGCCAAGTTGGGTCAATGGTTAAAGAGATTGCCTTGAATACGGGAGACCCTGGTTAAATTCCCAGTCTCGGAAATTTTGTGGTAATAATTTTTTTTTAAGCCTTTTGTTTTGGATAGATCGGGTGAAATAGATAAATACATCTACATGTTTATTCTTTGTTGTTGCTTGGTTCGATCTATCCAAAACAAAAGGCTTAAAAAAAAAAAAATAACAGAAAATTTCCGAGACTGGGAATTGAACCAGGGTCTCCCGCATTCAAGGCAATCTCTTTAACCATTGACCCAACTTGGCATCCATGCATTGATTCTCCTCCGCACACTATTAAAACAAATACAACGTGACAGTTCCGATGTAGTGTAAAATATTCTTAAAATAAATAAGTTAAAATACACAAACAACTAGTGCCATTCTGAAAACTATAATATGCTTTATGATTTGTTCTTTGTTCGACTGCCCCTAGTGGTCTGGAGCACTTCCGTTGTGGCTTTTCTATTTGCAGCTCGTTCTGTATTTGCAGGTCGTCCCCTTTTGGGAGCGCGACTTATCTTTTGCAGTGCGCCTCATCTGTTGGAGCGCTGTTTTCATTTTGATGCGTGTTTCAACTTTTGGAACGCTGTTGTTTTCATTTTGATGCGTGTTTCAACTTTTGGAACGCTGTTGTTTTCATTTTGATGCGTGTTTCAACTTTTGGAACGCTGTTTTCTTTTTGCAGCGTGCTGGTCTGTTTTTGCTGCGCGTTTGCACCCCTCGGCCACCGTAGAACTGCAATATGTACAGGACATACACAGGATTGAAATTGCGTTTCTCTCAGTCCCTCGGTGCAACAGTAACTATTTAAACATTAAAACACTGAAACATATAATAATAAACATAAGCATAAAATAGTAAAACTAACACTGTCCTGAGTTTTTGCATAGTGGTATAAGAGTATGAAAATTTACACCAACTCTAAAACTAAAAACTAAAACACTAAACATTTAATGAACATAATGCTGTCTTGAGTTTTTGCATACTAGTATAAAAAAATATAAAAAGTATAACTATAAAGTAAACTAAAGGTTCTAGCATTGACATTTGCAAAGTGGCAAAGCAGCATATGAGTTAATGTAACACAGTACCGGTATATGTATGAGATAGTAGTTGATGTTGTTATAGAGGCAAAAGTGGCATATGCAGTAAGGCACATTGGGCATCCTTAAATAAGGCTGGTCAGAGAATACTGTATATGTATCAGCAGTGGTGTAGATATAAAAGTAGTGTAAATGTAAACAGTAGTAATAAATGTAAGCAGTAGTAATAAATGTAAATAGTATTAATAAATCAGAGGTCAGGCTCACCCCCTCCACGCTCAGCAGTTGAGCCTTGGCTTTGGTCTTCTCCTCCTCATATTTCTCCTCCACCATCTTCTTCAGAGCCTGTCTGGAAGGCAGAGTGTATGTGGGGTCAAGCTTCCCCACAAACTCTTTGAAGCCTGGATCGTCCACAGTGGTAAAATGCTGAGAGTCCTTCACCAGCATCATGACCAGAGCTTCATCCAGCTCCTGCTTCCGGTCCACTAAGACAGAATCAAACAAATACAACTGTTATGTGACATCATGTTACTGTAACATTTTTATTGGTGTGTAGAATTGTGTGGATAAACATATATATTGATAAACAAATATTGATAAACAAATATACTGATAAACATATATTATTGATAAACATATATATTGAACATAACCTACCATGAACAGTATCCTGCTTGTTTTCATGCTTAGCTCTGTACTGTCTAAGCATGGAGGACGTATTGTTATTATACGCCAGTTGCATGGAACAATATGAGCACTGGACCTGTATGAACAGTAATAATCAAATAAGACAACAAACTGTCAGGTCATAGACGTCACTTAAATCACCACACATGCAAATGTACCTAACCTACCCCCCTTTGCAGAATCCTGGATGCGCCCCCCAGCTTACCGTAAACGCCGGAGGATTATACGCTCTAGTGTTTAATACGCTTTGTCAAATTATTAACAATAAACAAGAAAAAATTGTACATAAAACGCTTCGGTGTTTAATACGCGTCATCGCCACGCGACGCGTTAGCTTTGTCCTGATCAAGATGGCGGCGACAGAAGCAAGCCAGTACGAAGAACTTCACAAAGAAACACGGTAAAAACAATTATTTTTTTGCGAGGAAAAATATATTTCTTAGCTGACTTTATAGTAGACGTACTCTTGAGTTTAACGAAATGTTCAAATCAGCTGGATTAAAAAAAAAAAGTTCGCTGAATTTTAGGCAGGCGGTCTGGGTCGGACCGGACGCTAGTTTGTTTCTTTAAATTTAGCTAAATAAATGCTTAAAAATATATTTCTTAACTGACTTTATAGTAGACGTACTCCTGAGTTTAAAGAAATGTTCAAATCAGCTGGATAAAAATAAAAGTTTGCCGAATTTTAGGCAGGCGGTCCGGGTCGGACCGGACGCTTTGTTTCTTTAAATTTAGCTAAATACAGTAAACGCTTAAAAAATATATTTCTTACCTGACTTTATAGTACCGTAGACAGTCCCTTGAGCTCAACCAAATGTGAAATCAGCTGGATTTAAAAATCCGCGGTGTGGTTTATAAGTTACGGTATCTTGCTAACAAAAACAGCTACATCCACAGCCAGGGCGAGCAGCGACAGAGTCAGTCCGACCAAAGGAGGCTTTTTTCGAACACGAGCATAGAAACGTCTGGAAGTAGCCCTCTTCGCTCTCTGAGTCCTCTGCTGTTGCCCAGAGCGCCCATAGCGGCCGAAACTGGTACTGCACCATTTTTGCCCAAAATGTAAAACGGTGAATCAGAGCGAAAAATGGGTCTAAAAATATGGGAAAAAATCCATAAAAAATACGCTTCGGTGTTTGCAGGACATTCAAATGAGCAAAAAAAATGTGTATTATACAGCGGAGAATACGGTACTACTGTTCAAGTTTTTTTTTGTAGTACAGGTAGTCCCCGATTTACGAGCGCTCTGATCTGCGAGGTCCCAGACTTACGAGCTGCGAATTTTTGGAAAAAACGAAAAAAATACTGAGTTTTCATGTGTTTTTTCACTACAGTTAGCAAGTTAAGCATATAAACACACGTTTCCGATAATTTTTATGCACTCAAAAGTAGTTTTTAGATGAAAATAGAGTGTTTTTAGGTGCGCTGGCGAAATTTACGTGCGGACTTCCGGGTTGAATTTTTGGAAAAAACGAAAAAAATACTGAGTTTTCATGTGTTTTTTCACTACAGTTAGCAAGTTAAGCATATAAACACACGTTTCCGATCATTTTTATGCACTCAAAAGTAGTTTTTAGATGAAAATAGAGTGTTTTTAGGTGCGCTGGCGAAATTTACGAGCGGACTTCCGGGTTGAATTTTTGGAAAAAACGAAAAAAATACTGAGTTTTCATGTGTTTTTTCACTACAGTTAGCAAGTTAAGCATATAAACACACGTTTCCGATCATTTTTATGCACTCAAAAGTAGTTTTTAGATGAAAATAGAGTGTTTTTAGGTGCGCTGGCGAAATTTACGAGCGGACTTCCGGGTTTACGAGAGAAATGGCGGCCGTTCCAAATTACGAGATTTCCGGTTTACGAGCGCCCCCTTGTGACGGATCTCGCTCGTAAATCGGGGAATACCTGTATATAGCCTGGCCCTCGCCTTCCTGCACAGCTCCGCTCAATTCTCATTTCCCTTCACTGCACAGTCTGGGACTTTACCCGCCCACAAGGATTTGTCCAGTAGATTTTTGTTCGGACCAATCAGAGAACAGAAGGGGCGGAGTTTTGAATGACGTCGATTTCTTGCGCAGTTATCTATCTGTAGTTTTTTTTAACAATGGCGGAAGAAGTGAAGGAAGCTATTCGGTCTGTGTTGAGAAGCCTTCCAAATATTGAAATGTTAAAGTCGGAGCAAGAAGAATGTTTATTAAATTTTATTGCTGGCAAAGACGTCGTGGCGCTACTCCCCACGGGGTTTGGCAAAAGTCTAATTTTCCAGTTGGCTCCGTTAATATCGAAGGAGGTGGCTAGGCTAAATGCTAAAGAAGCAAACCCCATCGTGATCGTCGTTTCACCTCTTCTTGCCCTAATGGAGGATCAAATCAAGGAGGCACAGAAATTAGGAGTAAGTGCTGGCCAGCTCGGTGTGAACAAAGACTGTGACATTTTGCAAGGACGCTTCAGCCTGGTCTTCGGGAGCCCTGAGTCTTGGCTGCTCAATGCTAAGTGGCGACGGATGCTAAGCTCGTCTGTGTACCAGAACAACATCATTGGCATCGTGGTGGATGAGGTTCACGTTATGTACAAATGGTAAGCAAGCATTTAAAAAAATGTAATTAAGACTGCCTTTGCATTCCCAACATTGTCACTTTTAGTTATTCTACATGGTATGATTTAAAACCTGCACATTTTGCTGTCCACTTGCAGGGGAGAATCATCCAAGGGTGAGTCACCATTTCGAGAGAGTTTTAGCAAGCTTGGAGAATTGAGATCTATCACCAAGGAGGGTGAGTTGACCAAACTTATCTCTGTTTTAGGTGCTTGAAATCTAGCAGAACGATTTTTGAAACGTAAACTGTTATTGTGAGAATTGTCTTTTAATAAAAGATAGAAAAGACATTTATTTTTAATTATTTTTGCTCCTAAATGCTGAAATATATGCAACGGCAACAAAGACAGTCAAAACAAATAGTGTCTGTGTATATTTATAATTTGACACAAATAAATGGATGGTATATAAATGTCTGTGCATGTGTATTTGAGCAATAAAAAGACGATTTACAATCAGTGACTATAAATTGTTCAAAAGCTGACTGCAGAGTCAAACAGATGTTTTCGAAAAGGAGTAAAGCTGATAAAACATCAGCATTTTTTGCACATCAAATTAAATATGCTGTCTGTGTTAACACAACACACTAATAGCACATGATGAGATAGTGACCTTATGTAAAATTTTATAAAACTTAAAAAAAAAGTGCAAAAATGGACCTATGTGCGATGGTTAAAGAGTCATCTGGACACAGTTCATTACTAAATGTGATGCTCATGAAGTTTTCACTAGTGTGACGTATTACACAACACAACTTTTTTTTTATATGATCATGTGTTTATTTTGTAATTTTCTCTGTTGAACAGGAACACCAATCTTGGCACTGACTGCTTCTGCTGACATCAAATCAAGAAACCGCGTCACTCGACTTCTTCATATGGACAATGCCATTCAGATAATCACCAGCCCCAACAAGGAAAACATCCGTCTTGGATTGTGCAAGGTGCACATCAACGAATTAAGCTGCTTTGACTGGCTTGTGAAACTTGTAAAGGACAAGGGGTCAACCATGCAACCTGTACTTATATATTGCCAAACGTTAAAAACAGTGGGGAGAGTTTTTTCATACTTAAAAGCTGAACTTCAAGACTACGCCTGGGTAGGCTGTGATCATGATCATAAAAAGGAAAACCTACTAATTGGTATGTTCCACAGCAAGACACTCCCACAAAACAAGGACCGAGTGTTGTCTTCACTGGGAGGGGAAGGTAATTGCCGTGTAGTTGTTGCAACTACAGCCTTGGGAATGGGAATGAATTTTCCTAATGTTTCACATGTGGTGATGTATGGTATTCCTGGTGACTTAGAGTCCATAATACAACAGGTGGGCAGGGCCGGAAGAAATGGTCAGCCATCTCATGCCATCATATACAACACAGGACATTTATTTAAGGTAGAGGAAGAGGTAAAGCAGCTGCTGACGGGAAGCAAAACCACATGTTTCAGAAAACAGCTGTATTCACATTTTGAAAGTGAAGCCAGCCATTTAGAACCAGGTCATCTCTGTTGCACCTACTGTCACACTATCTGCTCTTGTACATCCAGCACATGCACTGAACCCCCCCCAGATTATGAACAGATTCAGAAAAAAAATGCTATTTGCAGATCTAGGAATGTGACAGCAGAGGACAGGTCTTTGATTGCAGATCTGCTCCAGAGTTACAGGGCCAGTCTAATCACTCCATCAAATAGACTCTTCACCTCACACGAAGCATGCACTGGTTTCAGTCAACAACTGGTGGACTCTGTGTTGAATCATTGTCAATATATATTTCACCTGTCATACATAATTGACAATCTTCCTGTATTCTGCTTAGACCATGCTAAAGAAATATTTTCAATCATTTGTGATGTGTTTGAAGATGTTGATGTTGATCATCAGTCTGATTCGGGAGGGAATTTCATTGAGCCAGATTTGTATTATGGTAATTACTTCGACAAAGCTGATGATGATGATGATGATGATGCATCCAGGAGCCATGCCACTAGCTCAGAGTCAGAGCTGTAAATTGTTGGGATTTTTTTTTTTGCTTTGTTTTTTTTTTTTTGAATGTCCAGAGGACCAGACTTAGCTTTTTTAGATGTTGGGATTACTGTTTTTAGTTCTGTGTGTACTCATGATGGTACACATTTGTACATATTGTCTGAATTTATTTATTGTCAATTACCTTAACAAGACTGTTAATAAATGTGCTACTTGATATTTAAAAAATAAGTCTGTTGTAACTTCATTTTGGAATAAGACAAAAAAAAATTAAGATTAGACTTCTGAAAATTGTGTAATGACAGCAGTAAAAATAACAGATATATAATTAAAAATATTACTTTATTAATAAGCATAAGAAAATAAAAGTATACCATAGCATCCATACAGTAAAAAATACTCTTGTTCATACTAATCTAGTTACACAACAAATACCAAACTTGACAGTAGCTTTGAGATGGTCACTGTAACTGAAACTTCAACAAATGAACCTATTTTTGACAAATTTAGGCCAACTGTTACATTGCTTCGTTTCAGAGTACTGTACAGTATTGTGAGGTATGCAAATGATTGTCGAGTTGGGAGAAGGATGCTAAAGTAACCATGACGCAAAAAAGTTACATTGTCAGTGCATAAATAATATGAGGTACATGGTAAAGTAGCCTGGTTAAAACCAGACCCTTGTCCTTCACAGGCTAATGGTAAAGAGGCTACACAGTAGCAACAAGATCTTTTCAGTATGAGAACTATCAGTGCAATGTAACAGTAAAAACTTTCAAAAATTTAGAAATAATAAAAATGCACAACAAAAAATACACAGTGTAAAGGCAGTATTAATAAAGTATTGCAATTGTATAGACAGTAAAATAAAGTGGCAATATGATTCACATTTTTTGGGATTTGAATCTAAAAAAGTAACCTTCAGAGAGAGGGTTTAAGTAATAACATTGTTACTACGTTATAATGTGTACAGGAACGGTATCACGCATGTTTTCCAACAAGATGTGTAGCAGGGCCATGAAAGAAACGGTATCACGCATGTTTTCCAACAAGATGTGTAGCAGGGCCATGAAAGAAACTGAATAACACGTTTAGCAACATTTTTGTTTGTAAGGGTAATTACTGCACAGAAATGAATATAATCTCAATGACGTAAAATATGAATTTACATACAAAATTAACCCCTAGTCCAAGTACACATATGATTTTACTTTAGGCTTGTACCATTACAAACACAAGATACATATTAAAGTGGTGCAGCCCTCCACTCTTTGAGCTTTGCACGCATCCACTGACATAAGTCCTCGTAATTTAGCCTGTACAGAATGTTGCGGTTGAAGTCGGGGAATGCAAGGAAGTGTCTTCCTGGTTGGTATTTGAAGACTTCAGTCTTCCTGAATACCTGCAACAAGGTTAAAATGTCATTTGTCATATCAGCTGCATGGTGGGTGCCAACAGGCCGGGATAACTGCAGCTCTCTGTCTGCTGTTTCCATCATGGTTTTTAAAACACCAACAGACCTGCTAACCCTGTCAGCTGTGTCATTTGTCAGATTGGTGCCTTTGTTCCTCAGAAATGATTTTAGGAAGTTATTGAGATGCTCAAGGTGCAGATCCAGTGGAATGTTTTTTCCTTTGCCCCCCCTGCCATTCCAGAATCTGTTCCAAATTACATCATGTGCAACCTGAGGGGACAAAGTGTCATTGACTTGGACTGTTAATAGTAAAGTGCTATAGGCATATTTAGTGTGCCTGTAAGCTTTGAAGATAAGCAGTGCCACCTTATAAAGCCTAATCAAACGCTCCCCATCTCCCTCTTTTACTGCATCCAACATGTCCCATAGCAGAAATCCAAAGAAAAGCCTGGCCTCAGTATGTTGCTTTTTGTGGTCTGTCACACTAAAGGAAGCAGTCTCAGCAGGTGGCACAGATGGCATGACAAGATGGTGAACTTTGTTTTCATGGTTCTCTCTGCTCTTTTTGTTGATGTACACTCTAGTACAACCAGGCTGACGGCAAGGAAGCTTCTCCTTTCCAGTGTGTTGTGGTGCACTTGCTGCATCAGTCACTGCAGCTGACAGCTCAAGTGTATCTGCTGATGTCAGAAACGTGTCAACAACTTCTGCCACAGAGTCATGGAGCCAGGTTCTCTTCTGCTCTTCAGACCCCTGCAGGACATGTTCTGGTACTACAT
>JBBPBX010006349.1:0-65857 GCA_038048925.1 Garcialebias charrua
AACCCCATCATTACAAAAAGTGATACTTTGTTTTTGTCTAGGTTTACATGTGGGCTGTACACCACTAGGGTCCAAAGATCGTCCTATGGGTCATTTTTGACCCGTGAATTATAAAGGCATTTAAACACCAGAAAAAAGTTCAAAGGCCACACACAAACTCTCTCTAACACACACACACACACACACCACACACACACACACACACACATCAAAGACACTAGAACTTGCATTTGACCTGCACCTGCACTCTTGATCTGCAGCTAACCCCTCACATCACACAAGCTGCCAAGCAAAACAAAAAAACAAACTAAGAAATAATAAAGGCTGCAGCTGGGTCAGTCAAAAGAAAAAGGTGCCAGTTCTGCCCCTGGAAGAAGGACTGCAAGACAAAAGCTGTGTGCTGCACATGTGAGAAACACATCTGCAAAGCCCATTCTCACGTTCACACATACTGTCCTTCTTCTTCTTCTTCTTCTTCTTTCGGCTTTTCCCTTTTCAGGGGTCGCCACAGCGAGTCATCCTCCTCCACCTCACTCTGTCCTCTGCATCCTCTGTCCTCACTCCAACTACCTTCATGTCCTCTCTAACTGCATCCATATATCTCCTCTTTGGCCTTCCTCTGTGTCTTTTTCCTGGCAGCTGCATTTCTAACATCCTTCTACCAATATACCCACTGTCCCTCCTCTGGACATGTCCAAACCATCTCAGTCTGGCCTCCCTAACTTTATCTCCCAGTTGTTCAACATGTGCTGTACCTCTGATGATCTCATTCCTGATCTTATCCATCCTTGTCACTCCTAAGGAGAACCTCAGCATCTTCATTTCTGCTACTTCCAGTTCTTTCTCCTGTCTTTTTGTCCATGTCTCTGTCTCCAGACCATACAACATAGCTGGTCTCACCACTGTCTTGTAAACTTTTCCTTTGACCTTTGCTGACACCTTTTTGTCACAAATCACTCCTGAAACTTTTCTCCATCCACTCCATCCTGCCTGGACTCTCTTCTTCACCTCTTTACCACATTCCCCATTTTCCTGGACAGTGGACCCCAAGTACTTGAAGTTCTGCACCTTTGTGACCTCTGCTCCTTGTAGCCTCACTGTTCCACCAGCCTCCCTCTCATTCACACACATGTACTCTGTCTTACTACGGCTGACTTTCATTCCTCTTCTTTCAAGTGAATACCTCCACCTCTCCAAGTTCTCTTCCACCTGTTCCCTGTTCTCACCACATATCACAATGTCATCTGCAAACATCATAGTCCATGGGGATTCCTGCCTGACCTCATCTGTTAGTCGGTCCATCACCAGAGCAAACAAGAAGGGGCTCACATACTGTCCTACATGTGATAAATATAGTAGAAGTTGAAAATTGTTCACAAAATCAAGCAACATTTTGTTTTTTTGTTGTGTTATGAGAGAAGTATTTTTATAATTCACTTCCTAAAAAATATTTAAAAAATAAACGTGACAAAAAAGTTCCAGATTGTTGACTGTTTTTTCCCTTTCAATATAAATAATTCAGAAATAATTACTTTACATTTATATAATAGCCATAATAAACCTTTACTGTGTAAAAGAAAACTGTTTTGACAGTTGGTTTGTGGTAAAAAAAAAAAGTGTAATACTGTTAACTGGTGATTGTCTTTTTGTATTGTGTAACAAAAATACATGATAAAAAAATATAAAAAACATAAATAATTGAGATGCATTGATAAATAGGTTGTTTCATCGTGGAAAATGGATTTTGGATTTAAAGTTCAATAAAGCTGCTTTATTTTGGGTCTTTGGTAGTGCGGGTCATTTTTGACCCGTAGGACAAGGGGAGTAAACAGAATGTTAAGATCGCACAAGGGTTAAATTTAGTACATTCTCATAGTGAAAATAAATAAATACATAAATACATAAATAAATAACCAAATAAATAAATAACCCATCTCATTTACTTTCTGTAGCCTGGCTTCCTGTTTCAGTATAGTAAATACATTTTGTGAGCAAGTCTGATCTCCTTCAGGAGGAGCTCTCTCACACACCGGCAGGTCTTGCTTGTGCTGAAACTCAAGAGCAAGTTTTACACGGCTCTGCTTTTAGCGCTTCCCTTTAATCAATCAGGTTTGAGAATCCATCTGTGTTTGAGGCCATCTTTTTCTGCCTATTTACTGTACCATCAGTAAAAACACAACAGTGCTGCTGGTCGTGTATCTTCCGCTACAAGCTCTGACAGGTTTAGTGACGAAACTGCATCAACCTATTACTGAGGAAAAGAGCTGAGTCTGCCGGTTCCTGTTCCCATTTTCACCGACTGGTCTCACACCGGACACAGCCTCACACTTTGATCTGAGAGAGCTCTGCCAGAATGACCTAACTGCCTCTGTCGTCCCTTCTGAGGCGTTCATGCAGCTCAGGTTCATGCTTGTTTCAGAAAAAAACAAAACACAAATAGAAGAAGAGTCAATAGCTTAGATGTCTGCTTGCAAAAAAATTGTTCGTGAAGTTTATCATGTTATGTTTTAATGTTGGCTTCAAATGATTTTTTTTTTTTAACCCTCGTTGTTCATTGTGATTTTCACTTTTTCTAAAGTGGTAAAATAAAATAATGACGTTCCAATCAGAGAACTTGCCGGTGATTTTAACCTGCTGTTTCATAGTCATTTTAATGAGGCAATTTAAATTAATATCAGATACATCTGGACTAACAGTAAAAAAAAAAAAAAGACACTCCCTTGATTTCCCTGTTAATAAATTTACATTTAAAAGTAAAATAAAGGCACAGCGTTCCTTGATGGAATGCATAATATCTTTTCACATTTCATACCAAAGTTTGAACTAAAATATTGTTTGAGAAGGCTCCCAGTAATGTGCTTTGACCTTAAAAATGATATTGATTTAGTGATTACTTTATGGGAGTTTTACTAAATTCTGCCAGTTCATGCTAAAAGGCAGACGTTGTTGATTTTAAAAGTTAATGACAAAAGTTTTAAGCAAATACTTCTGCGATGTGGACCACTCTAAGTATCTGTTGAGGATGACTTCCAGTTTGCCGTATCTGCTTTATTGTGATTTATTTTTTTTTCCTTTTGGTTCTGTTGTGTTTTCCTGTTCCGTTGAGATCTTTTGTGTTTTTGTACTTCACTGTTGAGGTTTTATTTTGTGTGTTCTGGTTTACGTCTTGTTTTTTTCCCCCAGCGTTGCTTATGCCATGTTTCACTCAGCCAGCCTCCCACTTTGCTTCCCAGCCACCTTTCCTCTCACACCTGTTCCCCGTGATTAATCACGCAGGTCCTGCCCCTTTTCACTCACCCTCTGTCTATTTAAACCATTTCTGATCACCACCTCAATCTTGGTCCTTCGTCTTGGACCTTGTGTTTTTCTTCCTGAAGTTTTTTTTTTTTTTTTGTAAATTGTTGCTACCAGTCCTTTATTTGTATATAAAAACAATAGTCTCCTTTTATTTTGACCTCATCTGTCTGCATTTGGGTCAAACCTCACTCGCAGCTATCACCACACTAAAATTTAGCTCAGTCACTGAAAAATAGACCCAAAATATAACGTTGTGTTGGGTAATATCAAGAAGCAGCAGTGACCATCACGCATTGTATTGTCTCCAAACGTTATTCATAGTTCAAAATACTTCCACTGACTAATTTCTGAGTATTTTACTAAATTGTGATAAGATTTTGCTAACAAACATGGTTAACACCAGTAGTTCATGCTAAGATTCAAAAGCTTACTTGCATGATCTGTTAGCATTCAGAACATGTGCTATAAATTATTTTTTTTTTTTTGTTTGATTAAAATCTGTCCAGCGGTTTATGGCTTATTTTGCTAAAGGTACATACAAACACACACACAGAGACGTGGACAACATCATTATAGACACTTTGTCTTTGGCCGTGGGCAATAATACTAAACAGTTTTTTTCTTTCTAAAATACAGGTAACCCCCGACCTACGACCCCATCGACCTGCGAACCACGGGACCTACGAACATATCATATTTAATAAAAATATGAATTTAAAAAAAAAAAAAAAAAAAAATTTTTTTTTTTTTTTTTTGTGTTTAAATGTTCTTAATTTCATGTGTACATCACTTTGTTGCAGCTCTGGTTGTTTTAAAGGCTTTATAAATAATAATTATGATAAAAAAGATCATTTCTGATCATTTTTGAGCAATCTTGGGAAACAGGAAGTAGGTCTTCAGTTTACACGGTCACAAATTAATGTAGAACACCGGACGGCGTTTTAGGTTCAGTCACTGGGGTCTCCGGTCACAAATTCATGTAGAACACCGGACGCCATTTTAGGCTAGCTGCCGGGAGCCGGCCCGAAGACTGGTGACCAGGATGGCTTCATATGGATTAATTACGAGCTGGAAACGTCTCTGTGAACTTTGTGGATGTCTAAGGCAGCAGCGGATTTATCGCAGATCGTGCCAGGCCGCCGCGGGAACACCTCCGGCCGGCCTGGCTACACCTCCGGCCTGGCTCTGGCCTGGCTAGCTCCAGAAGCTAACACGGGAGCTAACACGGTAGCCGGCCGAAGACTGGTGACCAGGATGGCTTCATATGGATTAATTACGAGCTGGAAACGTCTCTGTGAACTTTGTGGATGTCTAAGGCAGCAGCAGAAGCTGCAGATTGATCGCGCCGCCGCTCCAACACCAGCTCATGGCTTGGCTAGCAGAAGCTAGCCAGCTAGCTAACACAGGTCTGGAGCGGCTGCGGTGGTTCACTGGCCGGCCGGCGGGGCTGCTAGGCCCGACAACAATCAACGCATGGCAACCTAAGATGTCGGCTTTGACCATCTCAAAGTAAGAAAATATATTTTTATTTATTCTGTAAATGTGAATAGCAATGTTTAACATTACAGTACACTACTGTACATGATTAAATGTGCGCACGCTCCGTTAGCATGATAAATAAAGGTTGAATGAATGAATATATATATTTTTTTTAATAATTTTCACCCCCCACCTGCGAACCGATCGACCTGCGAACCGTTCTTAGGTCCCTAAATTGTTCGTAAATCGGGGGTTGGGTGTATGGCTTCTGTTCAGAACTGCCTAAGTCACAATAACTTGCTGTTGCTGATAACACCTGTTTGTGCCATTTCAATTTTTTGCCCCCCTCCCTTTATAATTGAACCTAATTTTAATCTCTAATATCAATGACACAATAACTTTGGGTTTCAATTTCAATTTGGAAATTATTACCAACAATCAAGGTCATATATTCGGAGAAGTTGTTAGTGTAATATTATTAAATGACTAAATAAAATAATTGTTAGGATGTGATATTTCTTTATTTTCCCTCTTGCTGTAGAATTCATTGCTCTTATCTTTACACCATGAGTGCAATTCTTTGCACACACACATTCACACACCACTGCTGCACTCATGTCAGCTCTTGTCATACTGGGTGAATAAGAGATAGTGCAGAATTATAGAAAAGACAGTGCCAGCTGTTTGCACTCTGTCTTAGTGGAGCTGTGGTCTGTGGAAGCTGATTAAATACCACGGGAGCTTCTGTCCAGCCAGTTTAATCAGAAAAAATATGGTGAGAGGGTGCACAATATCCCAAAGTGTTCACACCCACCTATACTAAAGAATAAAAGTAGCTACACATCCTATAAATTTAGGCCTTTTCAGAAGCAATTACTTTATGCATTTTATGCTGCAAATGTTAATTATATCTGCTGCAAAAGCTTTGACTGTTAGCACATGAGGTATTAAGAGAAGTGCCAACACAGATAACAAAAAGAAGACTCATCCAAATGTGTCAGTGGCTGCGCCTACGGAAAAATTAGCAATAAAAATCCACTTCCTGGGTGGAGGAAATGTGGGCAGGGATGTGTTGGGTCTTAAAATACATCCGTTTTGAATTAAAGAAAAGTGGGTACTTATTAAACCCTCTCTCACTCAGTACATGTTATAAAACTCATGGAAGTGAATGCAAAATATCTCACAGTTTTATTTCTAATAATCATAGTAAATTGCCTGTGTTTTGCATATTATCACAGAACATTCATGGAAATTTCCTTCTTTTTTTTTTTAACAGGCTAAGCTTAAAACTAAATGTTTGGTACCATTTGAGCAAATGCACAACTTTATGTGAAATGACACGTATAGTAGTTTTGGTCAAACTTAAAAAAATTAAATTAAATTAAAAAGTCATATTTTGCCAGATGCCACACTCGATGTGTTCACCTCACATTTATAATATACAGTGTTTATAAAATGGACAAGATTACTATATTTCACTTGTGTGTTGTATTATATAAATTATAGTTATTTTGTGTTTTTGTGAGTTTGGCTGTGGCAGCCATCTTGAATATAATTGATTTCACTGTTGTCCATCCTTAAAGTTTGTCATGCGATTCATGAGAGATTTTGGTAAGAGACACTCACATGCGAAAGCATTGAAATAAATTAATTGTTTACAAGCAACAACATAAATAATTGTAGATCATGCTCTTCATTAATCGATGGGAACTTACAACGACAAGTTTGATTTATTTAAGGTTGGGCAGTGGTGGTTGAGACATCCTTCTCTGTAATGCTTAGGCTAATCAGGTAACACTGTCCTTGATATTCATATTGAGTACTCATTTATCCCAGTAGCAATCAGGTTTCTTAATGCACACTAATTTTAACACTGCTATTTTAATGTCTTATTGTCTTGTGTTTGTATGTGTATGTGTGTGTAAGTGCATATGTATGTATGAAACTGTGCACACCTATTGACTGCAAATCTAATTGCCCCTCGGGGATAATAAAGGAACTTGAATCTTGAATCTTCCCTTGCAACCAGAGGTGTCAAGTAACGAAGTATAAATACTTCGTTACTTTACTTAAGTACAAATTTTAGTTATCTATACTTTAGTAAAGTAATTAGTTATTGCAACTGATAAAAGGGAGACTTCATGCCAACTAACATTAGTTTTAAACCAATGCACAGAATAATAATAATAATAATAATAATAATTAATTCAATTTATAACGCACTTTTTCATTACTGAAAATCTCAAAGTGCTACACATATATTGAATGCTACACACATTCATAAACCGGTGGCGGCAGACTACCATGCAAGGTGCTTTCCAGTCCTACCGGGAGCAACTCAGGGTTAAGTGTCTTGCCCAAGGACACAACAACACATGGTGCGGGTCCCGGGAGTCGAACCGCCAACTTTCCGATCGGGAGACGACTGCCATTACCACTATGCCACGGCCGCCCGTGAATGTGGCTATTCTGCTCACTGTTGCAGATGTCCATATCCCCCAGCCTTTAGCACCAGGCTAACTCCAAGACTCAATGGCTCAAACTACAGTAAGTAGCTTCCAGCAGATTATCATGCAGCTACTCTTAAATCACGCATGTCTTTAAGTTACTTCACAGATTTCAATGATCATGTAAGAGTGTTCAAAAGGACATATCATGTACGGTACTTTTGAAGAAATTTATATACGGATAGTCCTCGACTTACGACAGTCTCAATTTACGACGTTTCGTGGTTACGACACGCATCTCCATAAAAATAAAAATAAATGATATATATATTTTGAAATTTTTATTTTGAAAAGCCGAGTTACGCAGTTTCCGGCAGTTTCCGGTTAGCTGCGGAGGCTACAGCTGCTCTGTACTCTCTAAAAAAGCTAAGTCTGGTCCTCTGGACATTCAAAAAAACAAAACTTGTTGGACCAAGCTGGACAGGCAGCAGCTGT
Organism: Garcialebias charrua; assembly: GCA_038048925.1. Taxonomy (NCBI): domain Eukaryota; kingdom Metazoa; phylum Chordata; class Actinopteri; order Cyprinodontiformes; family Rivulidae; genus Garcialebias; species Garcialebias charrua. The sequence continues at coordinate 7,719 of JBBPBX010006349.1, forward strand.
GGAAAAATAGCTGTTTTATGGACTGCAGTTTTACGACGTAAGCAAATGCAGAATCCGGAGGAGGGACGGAGGAACAGAGGAAACTGCTTCAACGTCCAGAATAGGAAATTAAATATTTTTTTCCTTCATTATGGCTCTCAAATGTATGTTTTTTTTATAATTATGTAGGGTACTGTGTTAGGATAGGCTAAGTGCTTAGTAAAATACAGTACTGTATGTATAAGGTGTAATTTGGACGTATGTTCCGACTTACATTGAAATTCGAGTTACGACGTAGCGTAGGAACGGATCTCCGTTGTTTAAGTCGAGGACTACCTGTATATATATATTTTTAATTGCCAAAAAAAATCACATCTTTCTTTTTTTTCCACAGAATATCAAAGCTTGCTATGCAATTTTATGACCTTGCAAGACTTAAATAATTCATCTAAAACTACATCTGTTAACTCTTACATACTAAAAGGCACAGTGTTGTTGGCCACACTTTAGCCTGTAACAACCGCACCGCAAATGCACTGCCACTGGAGCCCTGGGGGGATTTCCAAAGATGGCACACTGTGCATGGCCCATGATGCTATAGAAAGTGTTAGAAAGCCACAGCTGATCCTCTCTCATTTCAGTGCACTCAGCACATTGGGTCCATAATACCTTGAGTGCTTGCCTGAGCTACATGACATCACTCAGCGCATCCGCCCTCCAATTCTAGTTTCTCTTTCGATATCCAGCCTAACAAGAATAGAATGACTGAAAGAGGAAAAAGGTGGAATGGGGGGTTTTGGCAAGAGGCAGTGGTGGAGTGAGGGGATGGCAGAGAAAGGAAAGAGAAAGCTTGCCTGGGGCAGCGCGCAACAGAGAGCTCTCTCTGGTACTCACTAATCTCGCCACCCACTAGTTGTGAACCATGTATTCCCTGTGTGAGCAGCATATTCCAGGACAAACCCGCTTTTCCATCACTGTCACATGCTGCACTAATGAGTGCCAGAGGGCATGAGGTCAATGACTAAGCTGATTTGCCTGCTGATAAGTGATCGCCAGGAGGGGCAGTCAAGCAACTGAAAAGAAGTCTCTACTTTGCCAAGTTGCTCTCTGCTCTGCTTTCTCGGAAAAGAAAATAATGTACAAACTCTACAGTTTGGCTTAACTTGATATTTTCAAGTGGAAATGTTCAAGGAACCAAAAGTAGCAAATGTAAAAATTGCTATTATTATTACATTTCAATTATTTAGAGAACAGGGTTGTGTTTTTGGTTCTGATACACTCAGTACTTTTTTTTTGTTGGTACAAATGAAAGGCTACAACAGAATTTTCAAAACTTGGTTCTGGAATGAGAACATCCTGAAGCAGGGATGGAGTGGAGACTTTAGTGGACAGAAACCCGTGCAGTGATGTACTGTATACAGGTAGTCCTCGACTTACGACGTAAATCCATTCCTACGCAGCATCGTAAACTGATTTTTGACGCAAGTCAAAATATACGTACATACTGCACCATATACATGTACAGTACTGTATTACCAAGCACTTAGCCTAGCCTAACACAGTACTTAACATAATTATAAAAAAACACATACGTTTGGGAGCCTTAATGAAGGGGAAAAAGAGTTAATGGCCTACTGGGATGCTGGTGACGCTGTGTTCCTCCGTCCCTCCTCCGTATTCTCTATCTGTTTACGATGTAAAACCACCGTCCAGCTTGGTCCATCTGCCGTATTACGTTCCATTTACGATGTAAAACTGCATTCACAGTACAGTTTTGTTTTGATTTTTTGAATGTCCAGAGGACTAGACTTAGCTTTTTTTAGAGAGTACAGTGTAGTATTCCTCCGCCGCTACGTTTACAACGTAAAACCGGAAACTGCGTAACTCGGCTTTTCAAAAAATATATATATATATAATTTTTTTAATTTTTATGGGAGATGCGCTGTAACCACGAAACTTTGTAACCCGAGGACTACCTGTACTACAGCAGGAGGAGTTTCAGGAGCTCTACACCTGTGACATGGACTGAAAGGTTTGCACAAAAATGAACGTATCACAACCTTGTGACCGCAAGTCGCCTGTTTGGCTTCAGATGAAGTACGCCCCAACTCTTTAGCATTCATTGTGCATGATTTCTTTGTGTTATTATTAATGTATGAGTAAGTGAACTGAAAGTTAAATTGCTCCTCAGTGGTTTCAGCATGCCATTCACATAGGTAAGTGATAACAGCCATCAAAACTAATTTACACAGGATAATGCAGCTGCTACTGTAGAAAAGAAAATGTAGCAATAAGTGTCTAACTTTTAGCACCCAATTACAGAGCAATTTACTTTCTGTAATTTGAGAGACTATAGCGAGAGGTGTGCGGAAGAATTAAATGGAAAAAGGTGTGTTGACGTGATGCCTGATCTTAATTCACAACTCGTTGCATTTTTTTGTTTTTGTTTTTTGTAGTGTGTGGGATTTTTTTTCTCTCACTTTCACAAAGCTCTTAGAGTTGAAAGGAACATGGTTATGGCTTCTACCTTTCTTTTAAAAACACACTAGTCTCCTTTTCATACACCTAACACTGCCGTGGAGTAATTATTCCATACCTCGTGGAGCTGAAAACAGGAATTTTTTTTTTTTTTTTTTGCATTTATAGATCTTTTCTTTTCTTTTTTCATTTTGCCTCCACCTATCTGGCACTTTTAGTTTCTCTTGAAGCAACACACAAAGCTGTTGATAGCTGTAATCATCCTAAAGTGAGGCCAACATTCAAGAAACTGACTGAACCTGGAGCAAAACATTTCACACACGAGGGGGTGTTAACATGACGGTGAAGTTGCAGGGGATCCTAACTTTGTAGTCGTAGAGACACATTGATGCCTTTATTTTGGCAAGACAGTGATTATTGGCAGTTCTCGGGGAGACTGGCAGTGCTTGTAATCAATAATGTCATCTGTTGTCAGGAGGAGACAGCTGAGAGCAGCGGCAGCCTGTCCATCAGAGAGTGTGGCTGTCACATCAGGGCCCTCCACCTGCACCACCTATATGCTACACATCAGCATGAATTAAAATGCATTTATTAATGTGTTGGTTGGTAAACAAAGTATTGTTGAATGTGGTTTAATAATACTTTAGGACAGGATCCTTTATTTTATAAAACTAAACAAGATGGGCGGTGCAGTGGTGCAGTTGGTAGAGCTGCTGTCTCTCAGTGAGAAGGTTGCCAGATCGAATCTCGGCCAGGGTCCTTTCTGGGTGGGAGTTTGCATGTTCTCTCGCGTTGTATGTGTGGGTTTTCTCTGGTTTCCTCCCACAGGAAAAAAACAAACAGACAAAAAAACAAAAAAATAGGAAAAAACATGCATGTTAGGCTGATTGGTAACTCTAAATTGTGTGATTGAGAGACTGAATGGTTGTCTCATTTGTCTCTGTGTTCCTGTGATGGACTGGAGACATGTCCAGGGTGTCCTTCGCCTCTCGCACAGTGACTGCTGGATATGGGCACCAGTGACCCTGGGACTCGAAAAGGAAGAAGTTGGTAAAAATAATGGATGGATAAACATGACACCAAACCAGTTTAATTTAAATAACACAAACTAAAAATGTCCCATTTGCTTTTTGTTCACAAAAATATAATAANTCCTCCCACAGGAAAACAAAAACAAAAAAACAAAGGAAAAAACATGCATGTTAGGCTGATTGGTAACTCTAAATTGTGTGATTGAGAGACTGAATGGTTGTCTCATTTGTCTCTGTGTTCCTGTGATGGACTGGAGACATGTCCAGGGTGTCCTTCGCCTCTCGCACAGTGACTGCTGGATATGGGCACCAGTGACCCTGGGACTCGAAAAGGAAGAAGTTGGTAAAAATAATGGATGGATAAACATGACACCAAACCAGTTTAATTTAAATAACACAAACTAAAAATGTCCCATTTGCTTTTTGTTCACAAAAATATAATAATAATAATAATATATAAATTAAAAAACAAAGTATCAATAATAATAATAATAATAATATATAATAAATAATAATATAATAAATAATAATAAATCAAATAATAATTAACTGACAAATTGACTTATTTTTCTCTTGCATCTTTTTTTTAAAATTCATATTTCCCCAAAGCAGCATTGATTGGTGCTTTGCACTTAGTAAAGTACCATTCATGTTGCTTTTCTAATGAAATGCTAATAAATAAACTAAAATTGTCAACAACAGTTGAACTATTAAAAAAATGAAGAACTAATAGTCACTCAGAATCCTACAGATGTCCAGCAGATACTATCACAATAGATCAAAACTTAAATTTTTGCATATTTGAATGTAAATTTGTATTTTGATTTGTTTTCCTATAGCAGGATGATAATTGCAACGACATATTTCATTACAGGTAGCCTTTGCTGAACATACCCAGCAGCAAGTCTAAAAACTGATTCCATTCAAGTCTATTGTTTTTGTTGGCCTTAAACAAATACAACCAAAATGTCTTATTGCTGCAGCATTGAAAATACAGTACCAGCATAAACAATAAGCTTTTTTCGATCAATCTATATCTATAGATTGATCGATCGATCTATGGATATAGATAATCTATCCATGTCTTGCCAGTCTTGCCAAAATATTTATTCTCTGGAAGCAATATCACCAAAGTTAAACCAGGAATTGTAAATTCCTTTTCTTAAATTAATACAATTTGATCAGTTCCTTTTTAAATCTCCAAACTAAAATTGAAAATAATGTATTGCATTGAATCAATCCATAAACGTATGCGTTTCAAAAGCTACTTTGTATTTCCCATCTAACAATAAAGTTTGATTTATTGAGATGTGGTTAGACGTTTCTTCTGAAATCTAAAGCTTATATCTCAAATGTTTTTGGCAGCTGCTTTACTGTAGATGCATTACGGGTCCAACAGAGTTTAGAACAGTTTGAATCTACAAATATTTGTTTTACACAGAGTTTCCCAAGCTAATGTAATGGTCCTGCTTGCAGAAATATTTGTGTGCGTGTGTTGTCACAAGCCCATGAATGATGCATACGCATGCATCCCTGCAGGGGCTCTCTTAACAGTGACCCTGTGTTGCCTCTCTGCCAGGACTGAATATGAGGGTGGGGAGAGAAATAAATAAATAAATAAATAAATAAAATGAAAGCGGTCGCCTAGATGTGTTGACATTTTGAAGTGACTGATCCACAGCAAATGTCCATTAATGGCATGTTATATTTCATGGAAGTCTGTTGTATTATTCCAGCCCAACGCAGGTCATCTTTGCTCTGTCAGCAGAGGTGATGCTCCACCAACCTGCACAAATCAGTTTTCCATTTTACTCTGCATGAAATGCTGTTCAAAATTGGATTTTGGTTCATAAGTGTCTGCTGCCCTAAAGGAAATACTACAAGGAAGACTTCCAAAAGAATTGAGCAACAAATACCCTGACAATAGTGTGATTGTGCATCCCACCTACAAAGGGTTTCAGAATCAGTGCTCCGAACATTGTTAACGTTAATAGATTAGAAACAAGATTACTGTTTTTGTTCCACAAGAAAAAGATAAAGATGTTTAAAACTACCTCCACTCTTCTTTTTTTTCACACAACTGTGCCATAATAATTTATTAAAAAGAAGAAAAAAAGAACACAACCCTTAACAGATATGACTTCTAGGTTGATATCTCTGGTCAACAAACTGAAAATAATGGTTCTAAATTGTTCTGTGACTCACACTCTCCCACCTTTTTTAAAGCTGGCAACAAAGCAAAATAATTTGTGGCAACATTCAAAGCTATAATTAACCAGGCATTCAGCAAAATGTTGCACACAGTGAGACAGAAATGTATTAAACCTGTCTTGTGCAGCAGAAAATGCAATGAACGTGCAAGATGGCTGCTGATTTGGAACACAGAAGGTCACACATTTTGATCGTGCATAATAGTTGCACAGCTAGGGTGGAAACTGAACAGAATAATGAATGTGTAATTTGAAAGAAAATTAATTAGCAACTATTCTAAGAAGACATGAGTTTGAAAAAAAAAAGTTTCTTAATTTGGCAACTTATTTCTTCATTCAAGGCCTCATATTCCTTGAAGAACTGCCCACTGCCCAAGGTCGTTTATTCAACAATCGCCTCATGCTGAGAAACAATGGAGTTGTAACCTTCCTAAACAAACCTTGAAAATAACATATTGTGCAATCTTGTTCTCATGTCTCCTTTAATCTTGCATGATCTACTTGCAGTATGTGTTTTGGACGACTCTTGCCATTTTTCCATAGGCTAAGACCAATTGGCTGTGATGGCCATTTTGAATTTGGTTGAATACTAATAGATACTAATCTATACTAATAGATACTTGAACTAATACTAATAGATACTTGAACTCCTCCACTTGAGGCAGGACCTCACCCTTGACCCGAAGAGAGCAATCCACCCTTTTCCGGTTGGTATAGCCTTTTTTGTGTTTCCAAATATCACTTGGTTGTGTTAGCCAATCTTGAAATGTGTAAAGTACAAAGGGTATTCAATTGTAGATGCCAATCCAATAATGATTGAATAAGTTTTATAAATATTGTGCATGTTAGGCTGATTGGTAACTCTAAATTGACCCTGGGTGTGAGTGAGACAGGTCCCTCTTGTAAATGAGTCCCTGTGGCTCAACAAGGCTAGCCTGTATAAATAAAGGTTGAATGAATGAATGAAAAATATTGGTTCATTTATCATAATTTTTGGTTAGTAGTACAAACCTAGATTTTTGGAAAATACAATTTATATTCAGATCGTCGTCGTCGTTGAAAACATAAATTAAGTAAAATATCATTCTTTGGTTGAAATTATACTTGATTAACTCAGTGACTGAAATATTTCTCAATATCTACCTGAAAAGTTAATTATTTCTGATATAGAACAACATTTTTTACAAATTTTCAGCAACCTATGAAACAAAACCTGGTTTCAGAATTGTCCAAAATGTATTATTATTTTTTTAATGAAAGGTCCCATTTCCTATTTTACCAGAAACTGACAAGAATATTGATATAAAAGCCATAAAACTGCCCTCATTGCAGTGGATTCTGTATTATGCAACAAGTTCAGATCCAGATTTTCCCTGAAAGAAAACACAATTCTATTTTTTCTCTGCACATTCTTCTGCTCGCATCACTTAAACTACGATGCCAACAAGGTATGAGTGCATGAATATGGAAGCCTGCTTGCTAGATTACATTTAATTTGTACCAGTTATCCTCTGGGAAACAAGGGCCCACACATTGTATTTCTCGAAAAGCTGCAGATGAATCATTATAATGAGAATAATGCAGGTATGATGGCTAAAAATGAAACAACGTTCCTTCCCACGTATACTCTGTCGAAGTGTGCAGGACTTTTATATTGAAAACAGACTTATACTGCTACAAAGATCTTTACAACACATATACACACACATGGTAAGTTGCCTTTGGCACAGGGCTCAGAGCAGGGTGTAATAACACACCGTCAGTAACCCTAGATTAGTTTAATTTATATGGCATTTTAAACTCATAAGCAGAAAAACATGATGTATGTTTGTTACTTTTTATATGCTTTGTTTGTATTTTGGTAAACCATCTTTGTGTTATTGCATGGCAATTTGGTTAACCCTGTGCTATAAGAAATAAAATTGAGTCAGGCCTTTGTCAGGCCTTTAACATACACACACTAGGCAGAAAAACCAAGGCCTCTGTGGAGCAGCAGGTCTCTCCCGGAGAAAATATAGGTCAAAGGAGATAACACTTGTTGCAGGAGAACTAGGGCTTGTCAAGGCCTGTTAAGAAAGAAAATAGTTATTAAAGTATTTAAAAAGTAGTGAATCTATCATCTCACACCAATAACAGAACAGAACATGTAAAACTCTACATGTTCTGCAGAAAGTTTGACTTGCAGAGATGCAATGAGAGTTTGGTTACAGAGAAAGACCTTTAAACTAGTTAGTTTTGGTGTTCTGACAGAGGCAGAGCATGGAGCAGGCACGTACGCGCACACACGCACACGTGCACGTGCGCACACACACACACTCGGGTCTGTTCAGAGTGAGGGCTGTGCACTTTCACACAGCTACAGAAAAGAGTCATTTGGGAAGGTAGTTTTTGTTTTTTGCTTCAAGGACTGTTTAAATGTAACAAAATTTATTTTAACAAAATAATAAGAATAAGAATATTAAAGGATCCATACTAAAACATTCAGAAGCAAAGCGTTATTGCAGACAGCTGAGGCTTCTTATCAGGATATGAGCTTGCACACAGAGAAAACACACAAGGAGTTATAATAAATAATAACACATACGCTCTTGAGCAGGTCTGCTTGGGAGCAGAAGAAATATAGGTCAGATAGATAAAAACATGCACACTTTTTGGCAGAGCAGAAGGAAGGCTGCAAGGTTGATTCAAAGCCTGTTAGAAAGGGCAAGCATTTACAACAAAGAAAATCAGACATGCAATGGTTATGTGAAGTGTGTGTCAAGTAATTAACTGAATATATGATTGTGTATGTGGGTAAAATGTATGTTATTTTATGTTTTCTTTTATGATTCACAGCAAACTAAAGGATGCTTCACTGCTGAGGGTTGGAAAATATGGTTTTAAATATTACATAGCACCTTAAAAGAGTGTTTTTTCCACAGTTTGGGTAAATGTAGGTAAAAGTTGAGGATCTGGGTGAAAGTTTAAAACCTGTCTGACCAGACTCTCTTGTGAAGGGAGGGTGAGAAAAAGAGCAAGATTATGTCATTGCTTTGCTGAGAGCTGAACAGCTGTCGGAAGTTATGATCTCACCAGCTACTAAATAAGGATTTAAGGAAATTATGTCACCAAACTCTGTCAGTGAGGACTGAGAGGAGGTGTAAAAAGTCACCTCATCATTTGACCAATGAAGCACTATCAAAGTGATGTAACTTTCTGAGGAGGGGAACTGAAGCCCCCTTTCTGGGCTATAAAAAAGCTGTGGAAGAGAAGAAAAATTGCTGAGTTTTTTGGACCCCTGAAGAATTCTTGTGGATTATAACTGAACTCTCTGGAGCTGAAAAGAAGAAGATTGGATTATCCGAAAAAGGGTTTTTCTTTTTGATCAACAAGGAATGCTTTTTTGCCTCTCAGCCCGGATATTTCCAAACTTCTTCACAATTTGGACTGGCTTCAGAGATGGAATAATTTTCCTATTCTTTTGGAAATCCCTTGTGGCACTTTCTGACAAGAAAAAGGTAGGATAATCTTCCCAGTTTATCCACAACTAAATTTATATTAAGATTAAATTATTATGACAGCAAAAAGCCACTGAAGCATGAAGATGGAAAAATCAGTTACAGAGATTCCTCTGTTGATGAAAGATTAAAGTAATTTTGACAGACCCGAGCACTAACGGCACGCTGACAGGCTGTTTTTGTTAGTGGAACACTGTGTACTTTTTATCTCCGCTCTGCTGTTGGGGAATTCCCGTCAGCCTGGATGAGCAATGATGGATTAAAAGCTGCTTTGTTTGTGGAATACTGTTTTTCCTGATCTGGAAATATTTTTGTGGAACAAAACAACATTTCTGGATAAGATTCAACATTAATTATGGAATACAACTGGTTGAAGATGCTGAAGTCATGAGGAATTAGTTGAATTTGCTAGATACTTTAAGAAGATTGGATTGATTCAAAAAGAGTTTACTCCAGGACGAAAGAAGTGTTTTTGCGGCATTGGGATCTGCTCTGACGGGTCCTGGCTTATCAGCTTGTTTAAGCTAAGGGAACACCGCTTCTGACGCCCTGGTTGTCGGTACCACGGAGCAGATGTTTGGAAAACCTTGAAGAATTATATTGTGGAAAGAAGACTTGGATCGATGCCTGCATTCGGAGAGCTGATTGATTTTGAATCTGGAAAAGTTTAAAGAGAAGTTTTGTGCGTCGAGAGATCAGACTGCAGCAAGCTGAATGTTTGGAAAACAAGCTTTGATGAATTAAAGCAGAGAGTCAGGAGTGCAGCAGGCGATAAAATGATGGATTAAACATCATTTAAAGGAAAATACTATTTTTCTGAACCCTTGGTGTAAAGAGGGACATCGGCTTGGAGACCTGGTCACTGAGTGCTGATTGTTTAAAGTCTGAGAGAACAGGATGTTCTCTCTGGTCACATCCTGCTTTGAAGAGCTTTGATCGTCAGTGCTGCACAACAAGGATTGATGGATTAAAGGCTGCCTTTTTGTGGAATACTATTTTTCCTGATTTAAAAATATTTTTGTGGAACAAAACAACATCTTTTGAAGTTGCTTAAGTCATGAAGGATTCTTTGAATTTGCTGGATACTTTGGGAAAATTGGATTAACTCAAAAAGAGTTTTTCTCCTGGACAAAAGGAGTGCTCGTTGCGGCTGCAGCGAGCTGAATGTTTGGAAAACAATCTTTGATGGATTAAAGCTGATTTTGCCGAATGGATCCTGGAGATTGGAAAATCAGTTATTGTTTTGGGTCAACCGGTCTGATCACGGAGTGAGACCTGCCAGCTAGAAGCTGACTGACCTTGGATGAAAAGCCAGGAGAACACGATGTTCTAATTTTAACCTCAGGCCTGCTTTGAAGGCCTTGCTTATCAGCATCGCAGAACAACTGAATGGATTACAATATCTTTGAATGGATAACACTTTGGAGGAATAATTGATTTTGCCTAGGAGGATCACCAGATTTTTTGGCCTTGAACAGTTTTGATGGATCACAACTGGGATTTTTAACACGACAGAATTACCTGGAGTTTTTCTGTGGAATTACAACGAAGACTTATTCAGTCTACTGGAAGTGCAGACTTTCCTGACTGGATAATAACAGGATTAAATGAAGATTTCTAAAGTGGATGATTACAAAACAAGTTTTTCCTGAAGGATTAAAAACACAAGCTTTTTATTTGTGGGATTAAACAAAGATTTGTTCAGTCTGCTGGAAGTGCAGACTTCTGATTGGAGTACAACAGCATCACCTGGAGGTGACAAGATTTCCTGATAGGATTAGAACAGAGGTTTCTGGTGGAAATAAAAACACAAGTTGGAACACACCAAGATTACCTGGATGGATTAAACATATTTGATCGGAATCAGATTATTGTAGAATAAACCGACATTTTTGAAGAGTATACAAATTATTATTGATTGGAGTAGAACTCAATTCAATTAAAGCTAAAAACACATTAAGGCCCAGCATGTGGAAGACATCTTTTGGTGAGCTGTGAATCATTTTTATCTCTTAAATGCAAATCATGTAACCTAATTAAATCTTTTCTGTAGTAAGTAGTGCTTATGCTGTTCCCTTGCAATTAAATAATAAAGAAACATATAAAACGTACAAATTTGGATTTTCCTTTGACTCACCTTGATATTAAATGATGGAAAACTTGGTTCAAAGATAACAACAAGATTACTGGAGGTTTTAAATGGTTGTTTTGGCTAAAAAGATATAAACAACATCCTGGAACCTTATTTTCCTAGGTTCTAAAATTTACCAGACGGATAACAATAACCATCTACAGAGGTAAGCTGTCGTTTAATATACGTTTCTCCGTGAGGTACGATCTGACTCCATTCTGCTAAGTCGGACTATCTATCGGAGTGAAAATAATGGGTGTGACGTTTAGATGGAGACAGTAACAGTCTGGTTGAATTACCTCGACTCAGCCTTAATTCTAACTAATCTTGAGACACATCGGGTAATACTCGTGTGCTAGGATAAAAGTTAAAAAACCCGTTACTGGAGAAGGCTGGAGTGAGGACTTGTCGCAAGGTCCTGCGGCTAACCTCACTCACGTAGAATTAACATGGCGCCCAACGTGCTTAAAGCATAAAGTACTCAAGATAATAAGGCGTGCGTCAGTGGACTGACGAAGCACCAAACCACAACTCTCCTTGGGTGGAGGAGTTGTGGCGTGCAACGTGTTTTTGAAGGAAAAAGAACTCAAGAACTCGAGACAAAAGCACACGCCGACACACGACTCTCCCGGGTGGGGGAGTTAGCGCGGCTGGACTAGCTACTAGCTGAACACCACGGGTGGTAGAATAAAGAGGGCTTACTAAGGACTACTGACCATAGTTTGGAGTAAGTTAGCAGCAGGTCTGTTTTCATCCCAGGTACCGGGACATAAAGTCTGGAGGCTTTGAAAACATACCGACTCGAGACGACAAAAACGAAGAATGGCCACTGGAGTGGCAACAGTAGGACTGGTGGACCAGTCCAAAATGAACGATCCAACTGAAACGAAACCTGAGCTGTTATCTACCACCACAACGGAGGATTCTCAAATCCAACAGGCAAAAGAAGGCATGGATCAAGGACAACACCCCACATCAGTCTGGAATCAACTCGGACGAACAATTCCTCGAGAAAAGGATGTTGGGGCTCTGAGAGTGGTAGTAAAGGGAAGTAAGAGAAAAGTGACCTTCATTGGGATGCCTGGTGAGACCTTGGTCCTCAAGATCGATCAAGCAATAAAGTCTTGTGACCTAGACAAACAGTGTTGGGATGAAAAGAGGAAAAACGGGATGAAACAAAACCCAACACGGCCAAAAGCAGCCCCTGGGGCTCCCCAACAACAAAACCGACAACAAAGGAGATTTCAAGCCGAGGCAGCTGGCACAGCGCCTCGAAGATGGGGCGACTATGTGCCCTCAAAAGAATATGCTAAAATGACCCCTGATGAAAGAAAGGCCCTTCGTGAATTCCGACTGGGAAGGGATAGGGGACCAGCTGAATAATGGTTGACAGGTTGCGGGTCACCCTTGATAAACATTATTAGGACGTGTTGAAATCTATGCCGGAGTGGATGGAAAACATTACCTAATGGTCTCTGGGGCAGAGGTGTCTATGACCCGCAAAAACCTGAAAGCAATAAGACATCTTACAGCTCAATTGGCAAACAGGACGGTACAAAAACCTGTAAATATCCCCGAAGTAGCAAAACAAAGAGTGAATGAAAGCAACTTCTCCCAGGCTGGGAAAGAGAAGTTGAAGCAGATTATTAAGTTGGACTCTGTGGCTAGATTCGAAGATTCCATGCTAAAGAAGGAGACTATTAGCAGAGGAATGAAGAAGTGGATCTTATGTGCAACAGAGAAAGATCGTTTTTGTCGGGATCGAGAGTGGGAACAAACCCCGGCGGGCCGAGGGTCCCACAGGAGTACGTGTTAGAGGTTGTGCGTGGCGTGCATGAAGGGCTAGGTCATACGGGCGTACAACCTACACGTAAGGAGTTGGAGAGTCAGGAGCTCTGGATTCCCATGAAGCAAATTCACAAGGTGCTGCATGACTGTGTGGTATTTGGTCAATACAAACTCAGGACGATGCAGGCACCTAGTGGATGAACAAACTGGCAGGTGTCACGGGTGGCACTTGTTAACAGTAAGAAAAACAAGAAGGCAACGGTGTTGCTATCATGCTGAAACGATTCTGTGGGTCGTTGGGCTTTCCAAAGGAACTGAGAGCTGATGATGGGACACACTGTCACAACGTACAAGTGGATCACTAGTGTCAGACTTTTGGGGTGATGCGTTTTCTCACTGCCCCCCACAACTCAAGCCAGCAAAGTTGAAAGAAAGAAAGAAAGAAAGAGCCATAGGTTTAGCCAACACATTGGATTAGCTAAACATGCTAATACCAAGGAATGCACTAAAACTGTGGAAGTAGGACAAGCCTTGAATGACAGGCGTTGAGCTGGAAGACCCTCCCCCGGTGAGGAGCTTAACCAACGTCAATTTAACACGCTGGACAGTAGCGGGGCCTCAAGGTTAAAGAGGAACAACCAGCCTCCAACACTTCATTTGAGGTTGGACAAAAGGTGTGGGTCAGAGCACAGGATCACCCATCAGCAGTTGCAGTGGAGCACAAATGGAACGCCACAGACAAAGTGATGAGAATATTAGACAATAACACGGTTGTGTTAACAAAAGCAGGGAATCCAATAAATAGAGCAACTGTAGCCAATTCCTAGCTAATTCAAACCAGAAACCGGATTATGGCCAATGAACCAAGTACCATGCTCCCCTATCGTAGAATGGCCACTATATGCGGGGGAGTTATCTTAAGAAGAACAACCTCAGAGCTTTTGGGCAGGTAGGGCTCTGAAGACCTTGGAGTACGCCAAGAGAAGATACCTGTCAGCAGAATGCGAAATGATGAAGTGGAACAAGCTGTAAAACAGCTGTGAAGTCAACATGGAACCTACTGGCCTACCCATTGGTGGGAAGGGCCAGGAAAAGTTAAGCCCCTCAAAACCTGAGGCGAAGAAAACAATAGAATGAAACTGTAAGCCCCTCAAACCTGAGGCGAAGAAAAAATAGAATGAAACTGTGAGCCCCTCAAAATTGAGGTGAACAAAAAGAGATGAAAAAATAAACACCTCAGAGTTGAGGCGAAGTGAAAAGTTGTACGGGAGTACAACTGAAGTGTAGCTGAAATGAAGTGTAAACTGAAGCTGAAAAAAGATGTACGGGAGTACAACTGAAGCCAGTAAAGGTGGATACCTTTATTTGTGGGAAAACTAGGACCACAGTTTTGCCAAGAGTAATGATCTTCACACAATGGGAATTGAGTGAAAGAGGCCCAAAAGATTGTACCTGTGAATGGGAGGGGACTATGGTGAAGTACTATGTAAATTGTCAAACGAGGATGCTGTAGATTCCCAGAACAGTTGCACAAAGTGTAGACACGCCCATAAGACCTGACTCCACCCAGTGGATTAAAGTCTCGGTAAGGATGGTCGTGGCACCATACAAAGGAGTGTATTCAGTGGGAGCTACAAGACAGCTGATCAAAGACAATAAAGAAGACACAAAAAAGTCCCAACCAAAGTAAAACAGAGAATAAGCATTAGTGTGCTGAACGCTTGGGCCAGCAAGACATTTCTGAGGGAATGGAAGCACACGAACAAGGAAATGGACAATTAAAAACTGAACGACGGGGCGCTAGAATCATCAAAGGATCTCATCGCAGAAGGAAAGGTAGAGAATTATTAGATCAAATCGTGAGGTGTCCAAATTATATCTGGAAAGGGAGAGATAATATAAAATCTGCAAAAATCATTGAAACCTGCTGGTCCTGGGACAGAGACCCGCTTTACAATGACTCAGACTCAGAGGACGAGGCACCCACTTATGTGTGGAATTTGCTGATTCAACGATCCAGGACAGGACCGTATCAACCAGCTCTAATTGTACGGAAAGAACTAGTAAAGTTAGACCGTCCCAGAAAAGATTACACCCTAAAGTTTAACAGAACCAAAAATTACTACTGCTCATGTATAATGTTCTATAGGAACAAAGACCTAACTAAAGGGTCTCTTAGGGGTGTCACTGACTACGCAGTAACAAAAGACTCATGGAGAAGGCCATACAACCCCAGCCCAATGGGGACACCATGGATCTTCAATGTTGTCTATTTAATAGTACTCGGAATGCAATTCAAAATCAGATGGGGCCATAATTACAGAGAGCCACATCAAACACAATTCTGCGAGATCTCCATAGGGGAGTTGGAGGTTTGGACAACAAGCCGAGCCATGAAAATAAGCATCTACAACCGAGAAACTAACCCAAACAAAATAGTGGTTGAAAACACTGAGCTGCCCCTAAGAATGCTGTGTGACCGAGTCTGCACATCCATCAACGATTGGGAAGAATACCCAGTACGGATGGCTTACAGGACGACTGTATCGTACAGAGGACACCCTCTTGTCAGTACGGTAACAGCGTTGGAAGAATGGGGTGAACACTATGTGCAATATGGAAGAAAATCCAGGGAAATGTTCAGACAGAGACTGTGGGAGGCAGAGGAACAGCGTCGAAGAGGTGAGGACCCATCTGACGAACCTTTTTGTGGGCTGCAAGGCCCCCAGCTTGAACCTACATGTTGGGGGGTCTACCAATGGAAGTGGGTGTGGAGAGGGTTGAGACCAGAATTGCCACACCCATCGCCTCTCTGCGTGGAACTGTACAAAGGACGTGTGAAAGGAAAAGAGGACCAAGTCCCAGTGAGAGTCAAAAGCGACCACATTGGTAATCTGGAACGCCGGCAGATGGTTGACCAGCTCACACCATGCAACATGCAGAACCCCATAGAAGAGCAGTGACAGAGAAAGACATAATAGACTCAAGACTGATCACCAAAGATACCAGAAAGTCTCATTTGGATGAACCTCAAGAAGAATATCACCCTAAGCTTTGTGCTCCAACCTCACCATGGATATTTAATGTGGTCTACATGACGATAAAAGGAATAAGTATCAAATTGAAATGGGGACCCAAACCCCAACAGAAATGGCACCTGGAAGGACCCCAGCCTGAACCTACCGAATGGCTGGTGATTCGGTGGAAGTGGGTGTGGTAAAGATTGCAACCTGGATGGCTACACCCCTCTCCACTATATCTGGAGCTTCTCAAAGATCGAGTGACCACAACTCACAGGCGCTCGAGGAGGAAGCCCAGAGCTAAAAGAAGCAAAGTCTTTGAAAAGAAACTCTCTCAACATGACAAGTCTGGAAAGTAGACTAAGTCGAGATGATTCAAACAGCGATGCAGATCCACACATCAATGAAGAAGATCCACACATCTATGAAGATGTACCACAAATCTATGAAGATATGGCGACCCCTAACCGACCTAAGGACTGTTTAAGGATTATGAGAATGGATAAAGCAACTTGTCTACGAACCCTGCTGCGGGGATTCGTAGTGTTAATAGGCTTAGTTATGTTGTTGGTTATTTTGTATCAAGCCGGAATCAGACCATGGAGCCTAACGCATGTAAAAGTCTCCCATGGGAGATCCAAATATGCAAACATGACCTGCTGGGACACCACGCAAAGAGACATCTTCGTACCATGGGACAGAAATGAAACTGTTGAAAATCTTACCAAGACCTGGGAAAGAGTAAGGCTAGCAGGCTATCCAGCTTGGATGTACCAGCTGAGAAACACCCCTGAATGGGTATCTGCAGTAGAAGCTGAGAACCTAACGGGGCCTGACAAACCCCACTTCAAGGTAATCAATCTACTGATTTTGCCTGAAGGAATTGTGACCTGGATAATGCTCCTGCATCACAACATAAAAAGGACAACGAGATGTAACTGGATTCATCTGGACAAAGAAACCCCTGAATGGCACTGTGATTGGGGCTGTAGACCACTAATGGGATTATGCCACCAGGGTTACTGGGAGGCTGAAGTGATTCATCCTGCCCCACTGAAGGATGACAGCTGCCAAGCCATACTCCCTCGTTGGGAATTTTGGGGCAATATTCATCTGGACTGTGACAAAGTCCCTCCTTTCATCAGAAGAAACCAGACTGGAGAACATCAAAACCTAACCAAAAGTCAGGACTGTCCACACCGTAAAACACAAGACGGTGCCAGAATCAACGCTACTGAGCAAAGTCCCAAAGTACGACCCAGGAGGTTTGATTCCGAAAGCAGAAAGAAATTGATAATTTTAGCCAATACCGCTTGAAACCCCCCCCGCTCTTGCTAGTATATAGAATTTAGTTTACTTCTTTACTTCTTTACTTATTTCACTTATTTACTTATTTACAATGTCCTGATACAACCGGCCCAGCTAAAGCCGGAAGAACCTGACAGCGCTATCCCAGTCAGTTCAGCAGTAGCTGATCCCATTGACTCAGAGTCTGACTTGATTCTTGAAGACTCACTGTAACACCACCGCTTCAGTAGAGGTGGATGGCAATGCTGCCTACTCGCCTGAAGGATGTCTGAAGCCAGGGAGAATGCTGATCCTGATGCTCGATCAACAAGGGAGAACGAAGAATCATTGACCACTACAGGATCTCCGGAGATGACCTGAGGAGATGACCTGAGGAGATGACCTGAGGAGATGACCTGAGGAGATGACCGGAGGAGATGACCTGAGAAGGACGACCTCACCTCAGCCGGGTGGCACACGTGGAACCAACCAGGATGACTACACCATGATGGAGGTTGAGAAGAAGCGAACAGCAATCCAGGGTCCAGAGGCTCCAAGGATCCTGCGTGACCTGACGACGACATCTCGGGGTCCCAGATGGCATGGACACAGATGACGAGAAAATCATGATGAGTGTTAAAGGACTTGATTAGAGCAGCACCGCCTGTTTTCAAGGAGTGGGTGTCGAAGTGTGCAGGACTTTTATATTGAAAACAGACTTATACTGCTACAAAGATCTTTACAACACATATACACACACATGGTAAGTTGCCTTTGGCACAGGGCTCAGAGCAGGGTGTAATAACACACCGTCAGTAACCCTAGATTAGTTTAATTTATATGGCATTTTAAACTCATAAGCAGAAAAACATGATGTATGTTTGTTACTTTTTATATGCTTTGTTTGTATTTTGGTAAACCATCTTTGTGTTATTGCATGGCAATTTGGTTAACCCTGTGCTATAAGAAATAAAATTGAGTCAGGCCTTTGTCAGGCCTTTAACATACACACACTAGGCAGAAAAACCAAGGCCTCTGTGGAGCAGCAGGTCTCTCCCGGAGAAAATATAGGTCAAAGGAGATAACACTTGTTGCAGGAGAACTAGGGCTTGTCAAGGCCTGTTAAGAAAGAAAATAGTTATTAAAGTATTTAAAAAGTAGTGAATCTATCATCTCACACCAATAACAGAACAGAACATGTAAAACTCTACATGTTCTGCAGAAAGTTTGACTTGCAGAGATGCAATGAGAGTTTGGTTACAGAGAAAGACCTTTAAACTAGTTAGTTTTGGTGTTCTGACAGAGGCAGAGCATGGAGCAGGCACGTACGCGCACACACACGCACGCACACGTGCACGTGCGCACACACACACACTCGGGTCTGTTCAGAGTGAGGGCTGTGCACTTTCACACAGCTACAGAAAAGAGTCATTTGGGAAGGTAGTTTTTGTTTTTTGCTTCAAGGACTGTTTAAATGTAACAAAATTTATTTTAACAAAATAATAAGAATAAGAATATTAAAGGATCCATACTAAAACATTCAGAAGCAAAGCGTTATTGCAGACAGCTGAGGCTTCTTATCAGGATATGAGCTTGCACACAGAGAAAACACACAAGGAGTTATAATAAATAATAACACATACGCTCTTGAGCAGGTCTGCTTGGGAGCAGAAGAAATATAGGTCAGATAGATAAAAACATGCACACTTTTTGGCAGAGCAGAAGGAAGGCTGCAAGGTTGATTCAAAGCCTGTTAGAAAGGGCAAGCATTTACAACAAAGAAAATCAGACATGCAATGGTTATGTGAAGTGTGTGTCAAGTAATTAACTGAATATATGATTGTGTATGTGGGTAAAATGTATGTTATTTTATGTTTTCTTTTATGATTCACAGCAAACTAAAGGATGCTTCACTGCTGAGGGTTGGAAAATATGGTTTTAAATATTACATAGCACCTTAAAAGAGTGTTTTTTCCACAGTTTGGGTAAATGTAGGTAAAAGTTGAGGATCTGGGTGAAAGTTTAAAACCTGTCTGACCAGACTCTCTTGTGAAGGGAGGGTGAGAAAAAGAGCAAGATTATGTCATTGCTTTGCTGAGAGCTGAACAGCTGTCGGAAGTTATGATCTCACCAGCTACTAAATAAGGATTTAAGGAAATTATGTCACCAAACTCTGTCAGTGAGGACTGAGAGGAGGTGTAAAAAGTCACCTCATCATTTGACCAATGAAGCACTATCAAAGTGATGTAACTTTCTGAGGAGGGGAACTGAAGCCCCCTTTCTGGGCTATAAAAAAGCTGTGGAAGAGAAGAAAAATTGCTGAGTTTTTTGGACCCCTGAAGAATTCTTGTGGATTATAACTGAACTCTCTGGAGCTGAAAAGAAGAAGATTGGATTATCCGAAAAAGGGTTTTTCTTTTTGATCAACAAGGAATGCTTTTTTGCCTCTCAGCCCGGATATTTCCAAACTTCTTCACAATTTGGACTGGCTTCAGAGATGGAATAATTTTCCTATTCTTTTGGAAATCCCTTGTGGCACTTTCTGACAAGAAAAAGGTAGGATAATCTTCCCAGTTTATCCACAACTAAATTTATATTAAGATTAAATTATTATGACAGCAAAAAGCCACTGAAGCATGAAGATGGAAAAATCAGTTACAGAGATTCCTCTGTTGATGAAAGATTAAAGTAATTTTGACAGAACCGAGCACTAACGGCACGCTGACAGGCTGTTTTTGTTAGTGGAACACTGTATACTTTTTATCTCCGCTCTGCTGTTGGGGAATTCCCGTCAGCCTGAATGAGCAATGATGGATTAAAAGCTGCTTTGTTTGTGGAATACTGTTTTTCCTGATCTGGAAATATTTTTGTGGAACAAAACAACATTTCTGGATAAGATTCAACATTAATTATGGAATACAACTGGTTGAAGATGCTGAAGTCATGAGGAATTAGTTGAATTTGCTAGATACTTTAAGAAGATTGGATTGATTCAAAAAGAGTTTACTCCAGGACGAAAGAAGTGTTTTTGCGGCATTGGGATCTGCTCTGACGGGTCCTGGCTTATCAGCTTGTTTAAGCTAAGGGAACACCGCTTCTGACGCCCTGGTTGTCGGTACCACGGAGCAGATGTTTGGAAAACCTTGAAGAATTATATTGTGGAAAGAAGACTTGGATCGATGCCTGCATTCGGAGAGCTGATTGATTTTGAATCTGGAAAAGTTTAAAGAGAAGTTTTGTGCGTCGAGAGATCAGACTGCAGCAAGCTGAATGTTTGGAAAACAAGCTTTGATGAATTAAAGCAGAGAGTCAGGAGTGCAGCAGGCGATAAAATGATGGATTAAACATCATTTAAAGGAAAATACTATTTTTCTGAACCCTTGGTGTAAAGAGGGACATCGGCTTGGAGACCTGGTCACTGAGTGCTGATTGTTTAAAGTCTGAGAGAACAGGATGGTCTCTCTGGTCACATCCTGCTTTGAAGAGCTTTGATCGTCAGTGCTGCACAACAAGGATTGATGGATTAAAGGCTGCCTTTTTGTGGAATACTATTTTTCCTGATTTAAAAATATTTTTGTGGAACAAAACAACATCTTTTGAAGTTGCTTAAGTCATGAAGGATTCTTTGAATTTGCTGGATACTTTGGGAAAATTGGATTAACTCAAAAAGAGTTTTTCTCCTGGACAAAAGGAGTGCTCGTTGCGGCTGCAGCGAGCTGAATGTTTGGAAAACAATCTTTGATGGATTAAAGCTGATTTTGCCGAATGGATCCTGGAGATTGGAAAATCAGTTATTGTTTTGGGTCAACCGGTCTGATCACGGAGTGAGACCTGCCAGCTAGAAGCTGACTGACCTTGGATGAAAAGCCAGGAGAACACGATGTTCTAATTTTAACCTCAGGCCTGCTTTGAAGGCCTTGCTTATCAGCATCGCAGAACAACTGAATGGATTACAATATCTTTGAATGGATAACACTTTGGAGGAATAATTGATTTTGCCTAGGAGGATCACCAGATTTTTTGGCCTTGAACAGTTTTGATGGATCACAACTGGGATTTTTAACACGACAGAATTACCTGGAGTTTTTCTGTGGAATTACAACGAAGACTTATTCAGTCTACTGGAAGTGCAGACTTTCCTGACTGGATAATAACAGGATTAAATGAAGATTTCTAAAGTGGATGATTACAAAACAAGTTTTTCCTGAAGGATTAAAAACACAAGCTTTTTATTTGTGGGATTAAACAAAGATTTGTTCAGTCTGCTGGAAGTGCAGACTTCTGATTGGAGTACAACAGCATCACCTGGAGGTGACAAGATTTCCTGATAGGATTAGAACAGAGGTTTCTGGTGGAAATAAAAACACAAGTTGGAACACACCAAGATTACCTGGATGGATTAAACATATTTGATCGGAATCAGATTATTGTAGAATAAACCAACATTTTTGAAGATTATACAAATTATTATTGATTGGAGTAGAACTCAATTCAATTAAAGCTAAAAACACATTAAGGCCCAGCATGTGGAAGACATCTTTTGGTGAGCTGTGAATCATTTTTATCTCTTAAATGCAAGTCATGTAACCTAATTAAATCTTTTCTGTAGTAAGTAGTGCTTATGCTGTTCCCTTGCAATTAAATAATAAAGAAACATATAAAACGTACAAATTTGGATTTTTCCTTCGACTCACCTTGATATTAAATGATGGAAAACTTGGTTCAAGATAACAACTAGATTATTGGAGGTTTTAAATGGTTGTTTTGGCTAAAAAGATATAAACAACATCCTGGAACCTTATTTTCCTAGGTTCTAAAATTTACCAGACGGATAACAATAACCATCTACAGAGGTAAGCTGTCGTTTAATATACGTTTCTCCGTGAGGTACGATCTGACTCCATTCTGCTAAGTCGGACTATCTATCGGAGTGAAAATAATGGGTGTGACGTTTAGATGGAGACAGTAACAGTCTGGTTGAATTACCTCGACTCAGCCTTAATTCTAACTAATCTTGAGACATATCGGGTAATACTCGTGTGCTAGGATAAAAGTTCAGAACCCGTTACCGGAGAAGGCTGGAGTGAGGACTTGTTGCAAGGTCCTGCAGCTAACCTCACTCACGTAGAATTTACAAAATGGAAGCACATAAGAGGATGGATAGATTCCAAGGATGTTTTAAGAAGCTGCGAAGATAAGACGTTATCTATGCTTCAGCTGTCACTGAGCAGTGACAGCTGAAGCATAGATCACGTCTCATCTCACTGCTCACGGACAGGCTGACTGGACACTGTGGAAGGTACATCACTTATATCAGAATATTTAGATCACAGCCAGACATTAATAGTCAGAGTTCAAGTCTGTGCTGTGAATGGAAGCATACATTTAATATAAAATTTGTTGAAAATGTCACAATTGAAATGTACAAAGTTGAAACACATGCTGTTTAATTAACAAGTTGATGATAAAGTAGTTATATATTTTCTGCAATATTCAAAGACAAGATAATATGAAATATGTTCATTGTTTTGAGAAAACCATGTGTTGCCATTTAAAGAAGAACCTGTTACATTGTGGTTGAATAAAACAAAAAAAGAAGTAATTTTTCAGTTGATCTCATACATACACTATTACATAAGCTTTTCAACAAAAACATTCATGGTGTATTATATACAAAAGAGAAACATAGAAATTATTTACTCCATATCTAAACATTTCTGTGTTAAGGTACTCTGTCCGGTCGTAGAATCTTCAATCACCAGCAGACTCCCAGGACATGGATGGAAACTCGACTTCGTCCAGAAGTTTTGTGCAGTCGTACACACAGCAACAAACCAGTTAAAATCTTCTATAAATAAATCTGCTGTTCATTTACATTTGTTCTTTTTGTTGTTATTTCAATAATTAAAATACACTGTTCAATGTCTAATAATGTGAAGTAGTTTCATTGTGATGTCACCCATACTACTCATTGTAATACACATAAATAAAAACTGAAGGTCCCGATTGTTCTTAGGCCAGTGTTTTTATTCACATGTGCAAAGCAAAAAAACATTCATTTTGCTTATAAGTTTTGATCACCCAGGAGACTGACAAAGTTCAGAATAAAAGCTATAATTATACATTTAAAACAGTTGAAACTGAATACTGTACAATATGACAACTGTGGGTGGTGTTGTCTTAATGAAAATGAATTGGCACAGAATAAAGATCAAAACCAATTCAACAAGCAATGATGGAGACCAGCAAACTGAACAGATTTCTCTTCATGTGGAACCGTCCGATTTCAGCCAACTCCACAGGAATCCAAAGTGTAGATCTGGGTGTAGATCTGAGACTGGACCCAGGTGTACGATCTGAGACTGGACCCAGGTGTACAAACTTATCTCTGGATGGATCTCGTGGCTTCAATCTTCTGTAAAGTAGAAAAAGAAAACTTGTCTTGTCATAGACAGTGTGTACAGTACAGTATTAGTACTAAAATGAGTAAATAAAGCATTTACTTAATGTAGGATCTTATCTCTGGATGGATCTCGTGGCTTCAGTCTTCTGTAAAGTAGAAAAAGAAAACTTGTCTTGTCATAGAGAGTGTGTACAGTACAGTATTAGTACTAAAATGAGTAAATAAAGCATTTACTTAATGTAGGATCTTATCTCTGGATGGATCTCGTGGCTTCAGTCTTCTGTAAAGTAGAAAAAGAAAACTTGTCTTGTCATAGACAGTGTGTACAGTACAGTATTAGTACTAAAATGAGTAAATAAAGCATTTACTTAACAGATCTGTCATTAAATAATATAAATAAATATAAATAATACTGTATAAACACGTGTGCAACACAGAGTTATATTATTTAATGACAGATTTGTTAAGTAAATTCTTTATTTACTCACATTTTAGTACAAATGTAGCTTCATGTGCACTTTTCTCCTCTTTAATTTACATCATTATTTTAAATGTGCTTTAATAACTCTGGTTTAATGACGGTCAGGTTTTGAGGCCTAGTCATTGTTGACACGGTCTGTCTTTGAAAAAAGATGTGTAAACTGTCTCAATCATATCTAACCAGCTAAATAACAGTTTAACTAAAATAACACAGCCCCAAAAAAAAGTCCAGGCTCAAGAACCAGCACTTTGTTGTGAGTGTTACCGTCTGGAAGTTAGCCTTTAAAGAAGCTACATGCTAAGCTAACCACAGCATTATCACAGCAGTACAGACGCTAAATCATGAAAAAAAAAAAAAACAGCTACTAAACAGACGGTTATACTCCGATATTGTTCTGACATGGTTTCACAAAATGATTTATATAGAATATTTTGTTTACCGAACTAAAGTTGATCGGAGCGCGACGTCTTCGACAGCAGCTCAGAGCCAGACACAGACAGAGGAAGGAGCAGCTGTCAGCTCCTCCGATGGACATAGATCCTTCACGTTTACAACAGCGCGTTGCTCAAACGTATACCTGGCTGTAACACCCTCTAACCCAGCAAGAAACAACCCAAAAAATTTAAAAAACGAGAGAAAATAAACTGGTGTCCCGGCTTGTTTTTCACAGCAAACCAAACACTACAGGACTTCCGGCGGAAGTTTACTACCGGGAGGGGGCGGCACCGGACTGTCATGGCGGCTTACATGAGCTTTTGGCGAAAGAGGTGGATAGAGCGCTGAAAAAGAAAAAGCCCAACGACAGCGTGGACTGGACACCAGAACGCCTACAGGCATTTGGTGATGCTAAAGCTGCACTGGCCACTGCTGCCCTTTTGGCCCATCCATCCCCAGCGGCGCAAATAGCTTTAACAACCGACGCATCTGATGTTGCGGTGGGGGCTGTGTTAGAACAGCAGGTTTCCGGGGTTTGGCAGCCGCTTGCATTTTTCAGCCGTACGCTGCGGGACAATGAGCTGAAATACAGTGTTTTTGACAGAGAGTTGCTGGCGCTTTACCTGGCTACACGCCATTTCAGGTTTTTCCTGGAAGGCCGCCAGTTCACTGCATACGTTGACCACAAACCCCTGGTGTTTGCTATGTCAAAAATTTCTGACCCCTGGTCTGCTCGCCAGCAACGCCACCTCGCAGCGGTGTCTGAATTTACTACAGACATTCAGCATGTGGCTGGAAAATCCAATGTGGTGGCTGACTGTCTCTCCCGGGTGCTGATCGCTCCCGTGTACGTTGGCATCGATTTTTCTGCTATGGCTGCGGACCAACGTAGCGACGCAGAAATACTCGAGCTCCAGTCCGGCCCCACAGGCCTCGAGTTGGAGGAAAGGCGGGTGAATGACGGAGGTCCTCTCCTGCTCTGTGACGTATCTACGGGCAGGCCCCGCCCCCTGGTTCCAGTTTCATGGCGACGCCGCGTTTTTGACTCCTTACATTCCCTTTCTCACCCAGGTGTTAGAGCCTCTGTGAAACTGGTCAGCTCAAAGTTTGTTTGGCCCGGTCTGCGTAAAGCAGTTAAGGAGTGGGCAGCAGCGTGTGTTCCATGCCAGCGTGCTAAGGTCAACAGGCACACCAAAGCACCGTTGGAACCTTTCCCCATCCCAAGTCGGCGGTTTGATCATGTGCACGTAGACCTAGTAGGCCCTCTGCCTCCATCACAGGGTTTTACTCATCTGCTGACTATGATAGACCGGACCACCAGGTGGCCAGAGGTGGTTCCTCTGACGTCCACAACATCTGCAGTGGTGGCCCGGGCCTTTTTGTCTACCTGGGTTGCACGTTTCGGCCCCCCTTCAGACATTACATCGGACAGGGGCCCGCAGTTTGTTTCGGAGCTTTGGTCTACCATGGCCAAGGGTCTGGGGACTAACGTTCACAGGACCACCGCTTACAACCCCCAAGCTAATGGTTTGTGTGAACGGTTTCACAGGTCATTGAAAGCTGCACTTCGTGCTGCATTGACCGGTGACAACTGGATTGACCGCCTTCCCTGGGTTTTGTTGGGGTTGCGTACCGCAACCAAAGAAGACCTGAGCTCTTCCCCGGCTGAAATGGTTTACGGTCAGCCTGTGCGCGTCCCCGGTGAGTTTTTACCTGAGGTACCCTCACCACAGTTCGCTCCACCGTTGCTCCATCTTTCACCTCAGGAGGCCCCTTTTCGTGTCCCCGGTCCGGTACACCATTGTTTACCGCAGTCATTTGTCCCTAAGAGTCTGGAGTCCTCTAAATTTGTTTTTGTCAAACACAATGCACACAGGACACCACTACAGCCTTTGTATGATGGACCGTTTCGAGTTCTTCAACCAGGTCCGAAACATTTCATTTTGGATTTAGGGGGTCGTACTGAGACTGTCTGTATTGATAGGCTTAAACCAGCTCATGTTATGTCAGATGATCAGGTTGTTACGGCCCAAGCTCCTCGCAGAGGCAGACCTCCATCCACATTATTAACGGACGGCGGTCCTTCTTCCGGAAACTCTCAACGTCCATTGGAGCCCGAATCTTCTGCAGACCCTCCTCGTAGCCCTCCACTTCATCAGACTGGTTCTGCAGGGCCCAGGTTCAGCCGTTCTGGTCGTTTGATCAAACCTAAAATGCGGGACTAGTGATGGACCTTACTGGGTGTTCTGGGGGGGCGTGTGTGGTGGACCACTAGGGGGCTCTACTCACACCCAGTGGACCGAATGTATTACAGGATGCTTTTATTGTGAAAGGTCCAGAGGACCGGATGTTATGTGGGTATATAAAGCAGTGTTGGGCGGGTTCCCGCCAGTTTTAGTAGGAGTTGATTAAAAGGTGAAGTTCTGCAGCCTGTCTCCTGTGTCGTCTCTTCACCTCCTCTTACAAGTGTACCACTCTGTGCATGTCAGAACTTCTGATCAGAATAAAAGCCTGCTGCATGTAAACACTCGTCATGAACGGATTGTGCCCATGTAAACGGTGCTATCTAATTATGCAATCAGAACACATTTCAATCCGGTCACAGAATTTTGCCCATATTGTAAACATAGCTAGTGACATCTGGCCCCCCACAATGATATGTGAAATGTAAAATACTTCTATCTCTTGAATTGTTTCAGTAATCTTTGATTATGTCAAAAGCACAACAGAGAACATCAAATGAGACCAATCAAACTCTTGTTGAGGAACCTGTGACCAAGAAAAGAGGCTTAATATCTGATTTGAGTTAATGTTTCTGAAAGTGGCCCTTAGTTTGAAAAAGGTTCTAATTTTTCCCCCTTTTGTAAGTGAGTTTGACACCCCAGGTTTAGAGGGTCTGGAGAGTCAAAGAAGGATACTGATTGGGTTAACTGGCCTGAAGAAGCCTTACTATGTGCCAGAAAAGGCAGAAAAGGAGTTTTATACAATCTTGAAACTTAGAGAGTTTAAACCAGCTCAGAAGTCTATCATTAT
Source organism: Garcialebias charrua (assembly GCA_038048925.1). Lineage (NCBI taxonomy): Eukaryota > Metazoa > Chordata > Actinopteri > Cyprinodontiformes > Rivulidae > Garcialebias > Garcialebias charrua. The sequence goes on from JBBPBX010006349.1 coordinate 35,492, forward strand.
CAGTGTGGTACCCTCAGGGCCTTCTAGACCTTTAAAGAAGGCCTAAGAATTCAGCACATATGTCATGTTACATTTAAATTTTATTTAATGTTAGTTTATTTAAAAATATATATATTTTTGATTCGTGGCACGATGGTGCAGTTGGTAGAGCTGCTGCCTCTCAGCAAGAAGGTCACCTGTTCAAATCTCAGCCGGAACCGTTCTGGGTGGAGTTTGCATGTTCTCTCTGTGTTGTGTGGGTTTTCTCCAGGTACTCCACTTTCCTCTCACAGACCAAAAACAAGCATGTTAGACTGATGGTAACTCTAAATTGTCCCTAGGTGTTTGAGCTGTCATTTCTAACCTGAACCCGTAACCCAGCCCAGAACAACCCGGTTTAGGTCTGGGCCGGGCCATGTTAATGTGATTAACGTCCGGATCGGGCCAGTCTCTGGGTTTGATGCAGTTTTACGAATCATACAGCACAAATAAAACTAAATAATAAATGCACAATATAAAATTGTGTAAAATTACTTAGAGGAGGAGGCAGTACGTTTAATGAGGAGGAGGAATGCAACAAAATAGAGTGCAATCAGAAAAGAAAGTGGCACTGGTGGCATATTGCACAGCAATTACGCATGGCCCCACCTGCCATGCTCTGCTCCACAGCAGGTTTATTTAGTATGTGCACCACAGACATGCTGAAGTAATGAGCGCAAAATCATTATCCACAATTTACACAGAGCTTCACTTTTCCTGCGGCGTAACTTTAACAAACGTAAAATGATGACACCTGCTGTCAGGAGCACGCTCAGGTCTGCTCCCTGCTCGGCTGTGGTAGAAAAAATCTGCAGCTCCAAGAAGCGACAACAACTTCTTGACAGATTATTAAATATATTAATAATTTTGCATTTAGGTAACAGGGGTCTAATTCCATCTTTATTTTGCAGGTTCATAGCTGAAGAAATGAGGCTGTATGACAGACCTGGCGCAAACGAGCCAGCTGTATATGTTCACTTTTTATTTTGTTCATGTTTGTGCAATTCTTATTAATTTATTTTTGATCATTTTTATTGTTCTTTATCACTCCCTTTATTGGATGGAGGGCTGAAAGAAAAGCCGGAAACCAACCAACCATCCACCCACCCATCCATCCATCCACCCACCCATCCATCCATCCATCCATCCATCCATCCATCCATCCATCAATCCTGTTTACCCACTGTCTGTTGTTTGTTATAGATATTTTGTTTATTAAAGTATTAGCTTAACATTGTTGTAGAATGTCGGCCTTTCAGTTTATGTTCATGCACGCACACTTTTATTCTGTGGTGTAGTGCTGGTGAACGTTAAATTGCTCCATCGACAGCATGACTCAGCTTAATTTTGCATGACTTTATTTTATATCTAAATTTTAAAAAGCCTTGTTCTATAGTTTTCCAAATAATTTAGGTCTAAAAAAATTTTGTTCATCTGTATCATAGCCTATCTTTAGAGTTGATTTTTTAAATTAGTTTTAAATATTAATATCCATTTGGTGACTTGTTAATAAAAAATAAATCTTATCTCCCTTTCTTTATGTTTTTAAAACTATCATGTCAAACTGATTTGCTTAAGAAAACAGTAAAAGCTCAATAAAAAAAGTCAGTTTTTTTTCAGGTTCGGCCCTCTAATTACCGGTAATCTATTTGGTCTGGGTGGGGCTCGGGGGGGAGGAGTCTACGGGCTCTGGATTTATTAGGCCTGAATGCAAAGTGAGAGAGTGAATGGTGGTTTGTCTCGTGTCTCTATAGCCGTTTTCGCATTGCACGGCCCTCAACGGTCCGGCCCGCCCCTGGTTGGCCCAGAGCCCGGTCTGGCCCGCCCCCGCTCATTACGCATTGGCCGCAGAGCCGCCTTGAAGTGGGTGGGAACTTCTCTGGAAGTGGGTGGGGTGTTCTCTTCACGTGGGTGGCGTGTTCTTGTGTGTGCGCTTACAGTGTTTTAAGAGAGGATACGCCGCTAAAAAATATTTGTTAGCTGAACATATATATTAGTGTTCATCCATCCATCCATCCATTTTCTTCCGCTTATCCGGGGTCGGGTCGCGGGGGTAGCAGCCTAAGTAGGGAGGCCCAGACTTCCCTCTCCCCAGCCACTTGGAGCAGCTCCTCTGGGGGAATCCCAAGGCGTTCCCAGGCCAGCCGAGAAACATAGTCCCTCCAGCGTATCCTGGGTCTTCCTCTGGGTCTCCTCCCGGTGGGACATGCCCGGAACACCTCACCAGGGAGGCGTCCAGGAGGCATCCTAACCAGATGCCCGAGCCACCTCAACTGGCTCCTCTCGATGTGGAGAAGCAGCGGCTCTACTCCGAGTCCCTCCCGGATGACTGAGCTTCTCACCCTATCTCTAAGGGAGAGTCCAGCCACCCTGCGGAGAAAACTCATTTCAGCCGCTTGTATCCGAGATCTTGTTCTTTCGGTCATAACCCAAAGCTCATGACCATAGATGAGGGTGGGAACGTAGATCGATCGGTAAATTGAGAGCTTTGCCTTTTGACTCAGCTCTCTCTTCACCACGACAGACCGGTACAGCGCCCGCTTCACTGCGGACGCTGCACCTATCCGCCTATCGATCTCACACTCCAGTTTTCCCTCATTCGTGAACAAGATCCCGAGATACTTAAACTCCTCCACTTGGGTAAGTGGATTATTAATTATATTCCTTATTAGTTATATTCCAGTTATATTACTCCTCCACTTGGGTAAGAGGATTATTAGTTATATTTTAAAACCCTGGCTACGCGCAAGAGTTAGACAATATTAGTTATATTTTAATGACATTCAGGTCGCGCTGAAAGGCGGAAATGGGTGCGCGCTTCGTGTTATTAACGTTCTAACATAAGCTGATTTGTAATCAGTTATTAACAAAAATTAAACTCAGAAACACTAATATATCCTGGGAGAGGAGGGTACGTCGGATAGTCGAACCTCGGATTCAGGAGGAGCAGTGTGGTTTTCGTCCTGGTCGTAGAACACTAGACCAGCTCTACACCCTCAACAGGGTCCTGGAGGGTGCGTGGGAGTTTGCCCAACCAGTTTACATGTGCTTTGTAGACTTGGAAAAGGCATTCGACCGCGTCTGGGCCCTGACCAACAACAACGAGTCCAGCCCCTGCTGCAAACAACGAATCAAATGTGAGCAGTCCATGACGTCAAACTGGGCCCGGGAGTCCGGCCCGATCAGAACCACGGTGGAGATGGTTCCAAAACGAGGGTGGACCCGGGCCGGACACATTGAGGGCCGTGCACGGCCCTCAATGTGTCCCTGTAATGGACCGGAGACCTTTCCAGGGTGTCCTCCGCCTCTCGTACATTGACTGCTGGATGTGGGCACCAGGGACCCCTGCAACCTGGAAAGGAAGAAGCGGGTAAAGATATATATATATATATACATATATATTCATGAAAATGCTGTTATTCAGGCAGGGAGCAATAGAGCAGAGGTTAAGAAGTGAGCCTGTGATTGGAAGGTTGCCAGTTTGTCTGTGGACCATGAAGTGCATCTGGCATAAAATCAATAGCGTGCTGAAGCCTTCATGTGAAGTCTTTCACTGTGGAAGTAGCAGTAGTAGTACCTGAAGAAGTAGGAGGGAGAAGGAAGGCTTGACAAAATATTTACATCATTTGGGGGACAACAAAAAAGGTCCAACAATGACAAACATCATTAACAGAAAGTTAGAAAATGGGCATTAATTCATAAAAATTATTTTTTTGTGTACAGTTAAAACACTTTACATATATAACCCAATATTATATTACTGATTACCAGCATTTTTTCAAAATATATTATTATTAAAAGGCAAGAATGAAAAAAAAATCCTCCCTTAATGAACATAAAACCTGTTTGATGCCCCAGAAGTCTTTAAACGAGCTAAGGTTGCTGGTGAGGGTGTAAAAAGCATGCTCTACTTTTAAACGGGCTGCAAGTATCCCTTTAAAGATCTCAACCACATCAGCACTTTTGCACAGTAAATGTTTATTATTGATATTCTATAAATGTGAATTCTGGATTAATTATATTGAAAGGGGAAAAATGTCAACAATCTGGAACTTTTTTGTCAAAAGTTTGTTCTTTTATATTTTTTAGGAAGTGAATTATAAAAATACTTCTTTCATAACACAACAAAACAACAAAGTGTTGCTTCATTTTTGTGAACAATTTTCAACATCAACTCTATTTAGCACATGTAGGACAGTATGCTCAAACGTGAGAATGGGCTTTACAGGTGTATTTCTCACATGTGCAGCCCACAGCTTTTGTCTTGCAGTCCTTCTTCCATGGGCAGAACTGGCACCTTTTTCTTTTGACTGACCCAGCTGCAGCCTCAGGTGGACCAGGACAAGATTCAGCTCCATGAACAGCTTCCACAATGGCTGCAGAGGCTTCTGTGCGGGGCAGGTGCTCCCTTCTCTCAATGCTTGGGGTGACAAGAACCTTTCCCAACTGCTCAAGGAGCAGCCTTCTCTTGATTTTCTTCCCTGACCTCCATGTCGGGTTGATCTCTTGCCATATCACAAAGGCATTACATGAGGACACATCAATGATGTTGTGGAAGATGACCTGGGGCCAGCGTGCAGTCCTTCTTCTGTAGCTGTATGTTCCAATAACCTTGTGGAGGTTGTCCACGCCTGCCAACCATGGTTGTCTTCCTTTTCAGGAGCTGCTGGCCGAGCACATAGGAGGTAAAAAAATTGTCACATGTGACATTGTGCCCCCTCAGTCCAACTGTCAATTCAAGCAAATAAAACTAAACCCCTCAACTTCCACTGAGCTGTCTGCTCGTAAATCCTTTGTGCTATAACAGGAGGTGGAGAGAGGAATCTTTGCAGCAGACTTCGCTGGTCGGCTGGTTTCACTTTCATCTTCAGTGCATTTTATTATTTCCAAAATACTGTACCGTAATTTTATTTGACACTTCTTGCAAACAACGTTCTCTTGTTAAGCTCTGTCTTCCCACTGAACGTTGTAGGATCTGAAATGATTTTTAAAGATGAAGGAGCGAGTTGAATCGCGCTGTCTCCCTCCTCCCTCCTTGCTAGCAGGCTCCATTCAGTTAAAGGGAGCTGGCTAACTAGCTTGCTGTACGGTGGCCTACATGATCAAAATTCTACGGCAGCTGAACGGACACATAGTGCAATATGCAGTAAGCTCAGAAGTAGGAGCGGAAAAAATATAAAATAAAACGTTTTAAAATCTATTTTGGGGCTTTTAGAATCGATTATGAATCGCCAGGACTAAGAATCTAGATTATTTAAATAATCGATTCTTTTCTGCACCCCTAGTTAGCAGAATTTAATTGCAACTTTGAAACTTATCCAACATTAATAAAACTTGCCTCAAGTTGCCTTTTTGAACATGCATGCATATATATGTGTACCCATTGTACTTGAGAGGAGATTATTACAGCCTCATAAAATCTATGATGATGAGGATATCTGAAAGGGATCGTATCGGCCGATATCCAGATTTAAGTATCGGGATCGGATCGGAAGTAAAAAAATAAAAAAATAAAAGTGGATCAGTACATCCTTACTCATAGCCAGCCAGAAAAAGATCAGTAAGATTATACAGCAAAACAACTCCTGTCTTTTACTTTTTGGATGCATTATTTGTTGAAGTTCTCAGTTTCTGTATCAATTTTCGAAGATGATAGACTTCAGTGTCCTTTAAACCTTTTCAGCCTCTTTGTCTCATTAACCACTTGACGGAATCAAGAAACATTATTCTGTTAGGAAAATGACCATCTACAGATACATCCCTTTTTCCTTTGGTTACTTCCAAAAACTACAGATCTGTTGATGCTGTAGCCATTAGTTATCTGACCATCAGGAATTGAGGAGTCAGATTCTTCTCTGTCACTGTCCGAGTCAGAAAAGAACTCTGACTCGCTGTCTTTTACACATTTTTCTTTTACCTGCATTTTCTTTGGTTTTACTGTTTTTCACTGTCTTGTTTTTCATTTTGCGTTTGGCATTTTAAACACAGCTTCATCATCCCTCACCATTCTCTCTCCCTTAGACACCACTTCATCAACATTCATATTCTCATTCATATTCTCTTGAATTCTTTCTTCTTCAATAACTTTCTCACTTATTCATCAACAAAAGTTGATGTAGAAGCAACCTGACTGTTGTGCTGCATGTCTGAGCCAGACTCAGGAACATCTGCTCCTCTCTGCTCACTTTCATTGTCCACAGAGACTGTCTCTGTCCCTCCAGCAGTCTGGGGGAGGGGGCTCTTTCTCTGATTTTTGGGCTTTTTCAGGACAAGTCCGTGCTAAATGGCCCTCCAGTCCACACGCAAAACCAACCCATGGCAAAACATGTCATTAGCCGTGTTTCCATCAAGGTTTCTAGATGCGCATTTTGAAGTATCGCATCAGAAAAGGTGAATGGAAATGGCTCAATTCGAATTAACTTCCTCTAATTCTCAAAAAAGTTGATACACTCGCTTGAGGTGGTTTTTGGGTTCTTCGAATCGGAGCCGATGCGCAAAACGACAGATGGAAACAGATTTGCCGACTCAGTTCTGCCATAGCGAACATTCACGTCACGTGACTTCGTCTCCGGACAACATGTAACATTGCTAAAACTAGTTGGCATGACAGAATAAATACAACTTGCCCGATAGCAACACATTCCTGAAATATTCTCTCCATTTTGTCGAGATGTGTGGTTCGGATCCTGTTTTCAACCGCTACTTCCTGTTTACTGTAGACATGCGTAACGCTGACGTCTGACGTAATGACGCTGACGTCTGACGTAATGCCGCTTTGCGTGGCCTGGTGGATGCGCTTCAAGCCAGTTGATGGAAACACTTCTGATTCGCATTAATTTTTATTTACATTTTAGCGAATTTTCAAAAATTCACTCAAAATTCGTATTGAAAATAGATGGAAACACGGTTAGTGTCTCAGTTGTTGCAAATATAGTATACAGGGATTCCTCGACTTACGAACGAGTTCCGGACCTAAGGACCGTTCGTATGTCGAAAATGACGTAAGTCGGATCACATACAAAAAAAATAAAAATAAAAAATCATTTTTACAAATGAATACATGTACAGTACTGTACAGTCACCAAGCACTTAGCCTATCCTAACACAGTTTTTAAAGATGAAGGAGTGAGTTGAATTGTCTCCCTTTCACATAAAGGGAGCTAGCTCCCTTTATGTGAATGGAGCCTGCTAGGGAGGAGGGAGACAATTCAACTCACTCCTTCATCTTTAAAAACTGTGTTAGGATAGGCTAAGTGCTTGGTGACTGTACAGTACTGTACATTTATCTATTTATTAAAAATATATATATATATTATTTATTTATAAATAGATAAATGTACAGTACTGTACAGTCACCAAGCACTTAGCCTATCCTAACACAGTTAAGGAGTGAGTTGAATTGTCTCCCTCCTCCCCAGCAGGCTCCATTCACATAAAGGGAGCTACTTTCACTTTATGTGAAAGGGAGACAATTCAACTCACTCCTTCATCTTTAAAAACTGTGTTAGGATAGGCTAAGTGCTTGGTGACTGTACAGTACTGTACATGTATTCATGTATTCATTTATTATTATTTAAAAAATAATAATTTTTATGGCGTTCGTAAGTCCGAGTTGCCGTAGGTCGGGGGTGCCGTAAGTCGGGGACTCCCTGTAGTCAAAACCCTCAACTTTGAATGTCATGACAATGTTCAGTTCCTCAGCATCATTTACGGTAATAAGATCATATACACCTGTCTCCTGAAAGACACGACATGTTTCAGTTTTTCTGGTTTACAACCTGAGGGAAGCATTTTCATGGTTGGGTTACTGTTAGATTTAGTGTTGATGTGTGTGTGTGACAGACGTGTGTATTAGAAATTTGTGGAAATACAAAACAAATCGTGTTCCATGTTGGTTCAATACGGGACGCAAAATTTATTTGCCGAATAAAGGACAATTCCGTATTTTACGGGACGGGTGGCAACCCTAGGTTACAGCTCTAAAAGGCTTCAATGTTTCTTCTACCAACACTCAGACTAGGCACTCTCTGATCATGCTGGGATATCATTAAGATCTTGAATAAAAACAAATTCTTTAAAAGCAAAGTATCAGTTTGTTTAGTTCTTGTCTTGTGTAACTACTCCTCTTTTCTTTCAGACCATTCAGATAAAACACTCTTAGTGGAACATGTCACAGAAAACCAGTCTGAGGATGGAGGGGCTGAAATGATCCTAGAAACCGTGGAGGCCACTGAGACTGAGCCCATCGACACCACTGCAACTCCCACTACCCCTGCTGCAACCAGCACAACCACAACCATAAGGACCACTACTACCACCACTACTAAGCCCACCACAACCCCCACCACTGCCACTCCAAGCACACCAGTGTCTGAAAGAGCAGCTCCAACCATCATGCTGATGCTGGACAACTCAAACAACAATAGTCGGCCCAGTCTCCACAGAGCAGGTGAACCCCACTCTGAGTGTGTACAGTTTTTTTGTTTTTGTCTCTTCTGCGGCCAATTAAACAGCAGGAAAGTGGGCACAAAACCATGCATGAGTGTACATCCATGCAGTGCACGTCCTTCCTTCCCAGGCATGCAGGTTGAATGTTCTGCTTGTTACTTCCAGGGAAGATCCTTAACTGTGAAGGGACTCTGGCATCCATTGAGCAGCCAGTGAAGCAGCACAGTTACGGGCGCAATGAGGGAGCGTGGATGAAGGATCCTCTGGCTAAGGACTCCAAGATCTACGTGACTAATTATTACTATGGCAACAATCTTGTGGAGTTCCGCAACCTGGACAATTTTAAACAAGGTGTGCATCAGTCATGTCTTATCACTATTATGTATGAATGTCTTCAAAAACTGTATGTTCTTAGGTTTCATACTTGTTCCTGAAGTATCATTAACCACTGGTCCCATGGGGGTCAAACTCGGTTACAAAAGAGGGCTAAAATTAAAAATATAGTCCAAGCCAAGGGCCAATTTCATTCAAGACCCAACGTCTTTTCTTGGTTACAGGTTCATCAACAAGTTTGGTCAGTGTCATTTGACATTCTCTGTTGCTCTTTCCACATCAAAACCAAAGATTATGGAAAAATCCAACCATTTTCAGGCTTCAAAGTTAGCCACCTTAACAAATGTGCATCAGCCAAGTGTCTGCACTTTTTTAATTTTTAATTTAATTTTAATTTTAACTTTTATTTATACAGGTAGTTTCATTGAGTCACAATGACTCATTTTCAAGAGAGACCTGTTTGGGAGCTCATTTGGGGGTTAAGGGCCGTGCTCAAGGGCCCAGATTGGGGCAAATGAGGGTGGAGGCAGGTGTGAGAGCTTCACCTTTTTCACCCACATTTTAATGTTGTCGGTCTGTGGAGTCTAACTGGTGACCTTCCAACCTTCCGATCACCTCTCCCAATACTTAATGAAGTATTTGTCAGTTGCTTTTATTTGTTTTTACCGTGTTAATCTTCTTAAAAGCCTTGCTGTGCTCTTCTGTGGCAGACATTTGCAACAGAGCTAAACACTCGGTCCATATTTCCGGGTTGTCTCAGCAGTGACGCGTCACGTCAGCGGTGGATGACGCATTACGTCAGCGGTGACATGGGTGCGACCTGTTTATGGATTTTTCCAATTTTTTAGCAATAATTGGACAAAACGACGTATATTCCGGTGCAACCTATATTCCAGAAAATACGTACATCTCGCTGTCTGCTGCTTCACGCGTTCCACAGCGTCTTTGTCCTTCGTCTATCTGTCTCTCAGTGAAACCGCCATTCATCTGAAGCACCTGTGTCCATATGGAGAAACCTCTGAACCTGTAGCAGGCTGTCCAGGCCTGAGGTAAAAGTCTCCGGTGGAGCTAACGTTAGCATGTTAGGTGGTGGCTGTCCGGTCATATTAAGCTGTCTAATGATTCACGCGTTCCACAGCGTCTTTCTACTTCGTATATCCATCCAACCATGAACCCCCGTTCAGCTAGAGGTAATTTGTCCATGCGAAGCAACCACTGAACCAACACGGTATGGCTGAGCTAACAGAGCTAAAAACATTGCGACCCGGAAACTGTCTGGAAAACCAGGAGTTGCGTAATTCAGGTTAAAAATAATAAAAATAATATTAATAATAATTTGTTTATAAAGCCATTTAAAACACCCACAGCTGCAACAAAGTGCTGTAAACATGAAATCAAGAAAATTTAAACAATTTTTTTTTTTCATACTTTTATTAATTATGATAATCTCGTAAAGTCGGAACCTCGTAAGTCGATATCGTCGTAAGTCGGGGACACCCTGTGTGTATATATATATATATATATATATATATATATGGCGTTTTAAACCCTTCCCACACTTGCAATATTCTAAACAATGTTTCTAAATCCAAACGCATTAAAAGAGCACAAATTGTCATGATTTTAGTTCTGTGCCTCGGCTGCTCTCAGCCACCTGCAAGTGCTCTCGACCACACCCACTTCTCCGCTGCAGTGTGGAGATCAGTTGATCAGCTGCAGAACTGCTGATCAACTGCAGGAGGAAGCTTCTCCTGCAGCTGTGGGCTGTACACAGGTGCTAAATAATAATAAATAAATAAATAAAATGTCATTTTAAATAAAAATCCCATGCCGATCGTGCAGCTCATCCATCAGTTGTGTGTCATGTCCAGTCTTAAGCCTCCAGTATAGCTCTGCGTTGGGCCGAACGCCGCTCGACGCGCGCGTGCTGCGCGCAGGCAGTTCAAAGTATAGCTCAGTGTGAGGTTCCAGCATTTTCGCTCCAAATTCTTGACGTCATTTGAGCAACAGCAGGGTGGAGCGTTTATCTACGGGACAAATTGAGGTCGCTGATTGGTCATTTGCTAACACGCCTACTGAATTGATTGACAGGTCGGGTGGGGAAAAAAAAGTCACGGGCTGCGCAGCGGTTTTCTGTGTTTATATGTTAATAAAAAGTTCTAAAAAATAAAATAAAAACGGGGGGCGCTGGTCCAGCACACCAGAACACCATGAAATATTTAGAACCTCGCGCAGCCACGTTGGACATGAGTTTAGTTCGCTCGTGACAGATTCATTCATTTCCTCATCATCAGGAGGAAGCGATCACTTGACTTTTGGCAAAAAAATAAAAAATCCAGATCAGGGATGAAGAAGGGGGATTTAATACATTTGTGTCTCATACAAAACAATCCGCCGCCGTCAGTTTATTGTAAGACAATGCGCACGCGTAAGCGGTCGTAAAATTTGAGCTTGGCGGGTTCACGCCCGCGTTCAAAGGCTTGTGCCGCGGCGCTCGCACGGCGTCGAGCAGTGTTCGGCTCAACGCAGAGTTATACTGGGAGCTTTACTTTGAAAAACCATGATAGAGCGAGTCCACGAAAAACAAACCACAAAGTAGCGAGGGACTACTGTAATGTTCTTGCTGCAGCCGTGAACTCTCTTGGACCCATTAACAACTGATTAATGTGTTGTTGTCACTTCTTTAACACATGCTAAAAAAACAAAAATACAAGAAAAACTTCTTTAGCACATGCCAGCCAAATCAAGGTCACACAGTGACTGCTTTCAGACCTGGAAAATCCGGACCGGATCAACATGCAGGATTGAGATTCAAGACCTTTCATGTTTTACCGGGTCAAAATCCTGACTGACTGCAGGTTGCCGATGGAAAGTAGGTGGCATCCAGACATACAAGGCTGCCGGCTGTAGATGGCTCATGGACCGCGGTCCGTCAGTTGAGTGCCACTGCTAGATCATTTTATATAATACTGTAAATCAGTTTTTACAGATATTACTGTGTACACATTCAAACAGTTTACGAAAAATTAAAAAGTTATATCAAAATATTAAAATTATTACTATCTCAAAATGTCTGGCCAAGGACATTTTAGTACAAGTGTGCAAACTGTAATATAGAAGCACATTAATACACGTGTAATAAATCAAAACTATGTCTGCCCAAACAAATCCACATATAATACCAACCATAGACCAAAACAAAGCCATGTAACATTTTATCTCCACTTCCATGCCCGTTCTTTCCTGTAAATCATAAACAAAGGTCAACGACTTAATAAGGAACAAAGTTTATGTTTCCTTTAATATCAATGTGACCTGCCTCTACACCAATAAAACACCACCAACATGCAACATCTTGAACATAAAAAGCCGACCAAGTCTCATAAATGCGTGTCTGGATAAATCAAGATCTTTGTAAGAAGAGTTTTATATGTGTAAAGAGGTCTTTGCCACATCTGTTTTGGTAAACTAAAACTATTGTCTCTTCTTTTAATACATCTGACTAACACTCTTATCAGCTTGCGCAGACATACAGATGTGTTATTTATAATAATATTAGTCACACTGGTTCACACTGGTCGTCCAGGCAGCTCTGTGCTTGTCTCAGATGTTTCAAGTCTTCAGCGGATGGGAAAGTCCACTCCGTACACATCTAAATCCACTGAGGAATTGGATTACACTTTGGAAGAGAGCTAAAATGATCTGTGTTTGTTGGACTTGGCTTGTTGATCCAGATGTGTTTGGACAGTAGGTTTACTAATGCACTTCCATGTGAGACGTCCTGCGGTGTGGTGAGCTCACGGCTCCGTTTGGATGACTTGGTATCTTTAGTGAGTGGCGGCGATGCCTGCTGTTCCTTGACATGTGCTTTAGCCTCTCCTTTGAACCAAGCACAGCAAAGGGGGATTAAGAGAGTGGGCTGGCCTCCGGAATGAAGGGTGAGGGTGGGGAGTAACGGGGGATGGGAGGGCTTCCACTGCACATTGTTTTTGTTTTTCCCTGGCTTTTAGTTATCACTGTCATCTACATGAGACTTCCTGAGATCGGAGGGTTAGGATAGGAGATAGGATGTGATTTGAAAATGACACCTATAGTACAAAGTGTGTTTGTTCAGGGGGGAAACCTTACACAAACTGTATCACTGTCATGGTAAGACAGTGTGCATACAGTCTGGCACTGGAAAAACAAAAGCTTAGCAAGAACAACTCCATGTTTGAAACTCACAGTCAGTAAAGCATAAAGTATCTCTCGCTTTGCCATGTCGATAAGGCTGTTATTTTCCTTACAAAAACAACTTGAAGACCACATACTATACATTTTATTGCATGACTGGCAGTGAACCAGACACAAAAAATACTAGAACAGTTGAAATCACATTTTCTTACATGGTTCCAAACCCAAGCATTTAAATATATATTTTTAAACCTGTAAAGTGCTGTCTACATGACAGTGGTAACATTTGATCATATTGTTGGTTTCATAACTAAATATTCCCTCACTTGCGTTTTTCTACATTAACAATTCAACACTTTTCCTAAAAAGATTGTCAGATCATTTTTGAAGGGATGTTCTTTCAAGTAGTACCGGTAGTTAAACTTCATCAGTTGTGACACCTGTCAAAGAGCATACAGCAGGGCTATTCAACTGGCAGGGTTCAGTCCAGCCCACCAATGAGTTCATTAAAAATATTATATTTTTTTTAAATACGGTATATATTTTTGGTTCTGGGTTTGATTTGGTTCTGTTTTGTCACGTATGATTCAATGCAACAAAATAAACAAACTTAAAGGTAACAGATCATTGTGGGGGAGTGGTGGCGCAGAGGTTAGAGAAGGTGGGCCTGTGATCGGAAGAGCACCGGTTCAAGCCCTGGTACCGACAACATCAAAAATTTGGGTGGGGTAGGTGAAGCACCCACACCTGCCCCCACACTCATTCGCCCCACTCTGGGCCCTTGAGCAAGGCCCTTTACCCCCACCATCTGCTCCTCCGGGTGTCCTAGATATTAGCTCTCTGCTCCATACAGAGGGCTGTGGTAGCTCAGTGGTCTGTGGTTGCATCAGGAAGGACATCCAGTGTAAAAATAACTGCCAAGTCTTTGCGCGACTTAGTTTGCATTGCTACCGCTAACGCAGGGAGCAGCCGAAAGAAGAAGAAGAAGAAGAAAAAGGTATCATATCATTGTAATACTTGGTTTATTTAAACCAAGTTTTTTGCAGCAGCTGGGGCTGAGTGGTTAGAGCAGTCGTCCTCCAATACAAAAGTTGGAGGTTCAAATCCACCAGCAGTCACATGCCGAAGTGTCCCTGGGCAAGACATTGAACCCCTCATTGTCTCTGATGTGTGTCCCATTGGTGTATGAATGTGATACATCTCTGATTTGTCAGGAATCAACTGAAGCAGAGGTCATCACCAGGGTCAGAGTGGCAGAACGGGAGCAGAAAAGGGGCTGGCATAAACTGTGGCCACAGTAAAGGCCGGCGCAGAGCTCCGCGCTTGAGCGAGCGCGGCGCCCCGCTGTGTGAGCGCCGTGAGGTCGCCGCTGCACAAGCCCTTTGAACGTTCACGCGAGCGCGCCAAGCTCCAATTTTACGAGCGCCTACGCGAAGCGCGGTGTCTGACCAATCAGCTGCACGCGGAGGGGGACTGAACTGACCCCCTCCGCGTGCAGCTGCTCACAGAGAACGTGAGAAGAAAGCAGAGCTCTGTTGGAGCCACACGGTGCTTCACGCTGTGCTCTGCTGTGAACCCCCCACGCGCAGCGCGCGCGCGTGGCGCGGGGCTCAGTCCAGCGCGGAGCTCTGCACCGGCCCTAACTGTGGCCCCTGAGCAGTTTTGCTGAATAGCCCTGGGATAGAGTACAGAGAAATATACAAAAGTTGCATCTAGGCTAAGCTAATGGCTAGCCAAAAGAGCCCATTTTTATTGTTTTTCAGGTTAATAAAACAACTCTTTCTTAAAAGCAACTTACAAGTGGGAAAGAAACTTTACATTAGCTAACAGAATTACTAAACTATCCCTTTAAGGTTATTGTGAAATCATATTTTGACCCAAAATGTTAATGTGTCCTAAAGTAAATGGATCTGTGGTATTAGTGTTTTCTGTTATACGTCCTTCTGAGTGTCAACAGCACGCTTTAAACACACTCAAAGCTCCAACTTCAATGCCAAGAGTTGCATCATTGTAATGTTTCCCTGCTGGTGTGAAAGCAAACACGTAGGTCTTTATGAACAGTCTAGTGAGCCTTTAAAATGTAGAACCCTCTGCGAGTTAAAGCTATTTGGTCTAAAAACAATGTTTAGGAAACTGGATTAGCTCCAAGTCTCCACAAATTGAATCAGTTGTTTCCAAAAAGTTTTTTTTTTTTTTTTAAATAAGATGTGTTTCTGATACATGTATGTAAATTACCAGTCCAATCTTGGAGCGCACTTCCTATTGAAAATGAGTAGACGAGTTCAATTCTTTGGGCAGTATTGTTTGTTTTTAAAAGGATATGAGACTTTTGGATTGTGTTCATTGCTCAACACTGTCCCTGCAGACAGAAAATATAAATTTGTTACAGAGGGAGCATGTCTGGGACTGGGAAAATGACAGAAAAACAAATGGGAAATTATGTTTAAATACTGTCAGGCTTTTCTTGGACTGCATTGCAGTCATCACAGGGGATTACTTAAACACTGACAGCACAAACACTTGTGCAGACTGATTACATCAGTGCTGTTATTGTTTTCAAATATAATGTGTTTATTAGCAAAAAACACATTTGAGTGTCCTTTCTTGAGATTTACTAAATAAGCAAAAGTTACAATTGTAATTTATTGTTTTTGTTTGTCCTAGGACGTTGGAGTAACCTCTATAAACTGCCTTACAACTGGATTGGCACCGGCCATGTGGTTTACAATGGAGCTTTCTACTACAACAGGGCTTTCACTAAGAATGTCATCAAATACGACCTGAAGATGCGATATGTGGCTGCCTGGACCCTGTTGCATGACGTGGTTTATGAAGATACCACCCCATGGAAGTGGAGGGGCCATTCAGACATTGATTTTGCGGTGGATGAAAGTGGCCTGTGGGTGATTTATCCTTCCATGGACTATGACTACAACCAGCAAGAGGTGATGGTAATCAGTAAATTAGACCCTGGAGACCTGTCCTTGAAAAAGGAAACCACATACAGGACAGGTCTCAAGCGAAAATCATACGGAAACTGCTTCATTATCTGTGGTGTCTTGTATGCTGTTGATGTGTACAATCAGAAAGAAGGTGAGGTGAACTATGCTTATGACACCCACACGAATACTGAAGCAATCCCACGCTTGCCATTCACCAATGAGTACTCTTTCACCACACAAGTTGACTACAATCCTAAGGAAAAGCTTTTGTATGCCTGGGACAATGGCCATCAGGTTACATACCGTGTAAGCTTTGTTGACGAGTAAGCACATTTAGTTGTGCTACAGATAAGCTCTCAGTAGCCTGCCAGTATGGCAGTTAATGAGGACATTCTCAGTATTTGCCAGCCTTAAAGCCACTGTTAATAGACTCAGTGGGGTGAATAATAAAGCTATACCATCCTTCTTGTTTTGTATCTTCTCAAATAGTTGTAATAAGTATTCATACTACCCTGATGCATGCTCAGTAAGTATTCATACTGTTTAACTAGGCTGTGACTGTTAAACATCAACATATAACACAGGACCCTATATGGGATCACTGAAGTTGAAGCCAGACTGGGATCAGTGCCCGCATACTGTAGCCTGGTGCCATGGACATTCATACTAGTAATAATGTTCATGTTGGCAATTATTTACAATAACATAAACTGGAAGCAGCTGAAATATTTTCACAGGTTGAGTTCTGTTTTATTGAAAATGGTAAATGGACTGTACTTGTATAGCGCCTTTCTATCTTATAAAGATACTCAAAGCACTTTACACTACAATCTGTGCTTCATTTACCCATTCATGCAGCACTCTACTAGATCTCTACAAAGCTAATCGAACAAATCATTCTAAAGAGAGTAATCAAAGCTTTGTCACATTCATATACTGATGTCTTGCCCAGGGACACTTCAGAATGTGACTGCTGGTGAATTTGAACCCCCAGATGTTGCATTGGAGGATGACTGCTCTAACCACTCAGCCACAGCCGTCCCGAAAAGTATGAGAATTTCCTTTTGGAGCCTGTGCAGTGACATAATTGAGACGTTTACTCCACCATGACGTGACAACTTGGCATGAACAGTGGAACCTCTAATTACAAACACTTCTAAATACAATAACTTCATGATAAAAATCGAAAAAAAGAAGTCTGGTCCTCTGGACATTCAAAAAAACAAAACAAAAACAAAAAAATTTGTAGAAATGTTTCGTCTTTCTTCCGGAAAACTTCTTCAGTCTGAGTTTTCTATCTTGATTATTGAGCATGCATCAGGATATTCATGATAAAAAGGGTGTTTCATGTTCCGAATTGTCTTTTTTTTTCTAACTTCAATTGTTGGTCACCCATTTGACCATTAAAATGCATCCATTCCCATTCCAAAATACATGAATTCACCTGCCAAGTCACAATCTATGTCTACAAGATGGCCTGCCAAAACACGCTTGTCTGCCTACCCACCCTTTGTGCTGCCACTGGTGTTTGTGTGCGCATGTGTGTGAGTGCGTTTTGAGCGGTCCTTGCAATAGGATGAAGGTCTCCATCACCACTGAAGTGTTAAAGGACATTATTGAAAGGCATGAAAGCTGTGTAAGATTTGATAACCTTGCAAGGACATTCTGACAGTCATCCTCAACAATCTGCCAGCCACAGTTCTTATAAAGAGCTTGTGGATTGAAACTTGATACACTTGTGTTGTTGGTTGTTTCACCACATAATGCTTCTTACAATTTTAGCAGGTAAAATAAAGCCTATATGCTACAAACAATTGGTATAGTGAGGCTGTGCAGGTTTTTCAGGAAGAAGTATGGCACTGAAACAAATAATTACATTTGTATTGCTTTTATTTGAAAGATTTGTTCAAAATACAAGTTTTCAACACACAACTCACATTTTTTAACCAGAATAAATATATGTTTGAAGGTTATACTTTACGGCAGCACAGTGGCACAGTTGGTAGACCTGCCACCTCTCAGCAAGCAGGTTGCCCCGGTTGAAATCCCAGTGGTGGGAGGGTGGGGGTGGTGCTTTCTAGGTGGAGCTTATATGTTATCTTCGTGCTGAGTGGGCTTTCTCCCACAGACCAAAAACATGCATATTAGACTGACTGGTAACTCTAAATTGTTAGTAGTGTGAGTGAGAGAGTGAAAGGTTGGTTGTTTGTCTCTGTGTCCCTGTGATGAACTGGAGACCTGTCCAGGGTGTCCCCCGCCTCTCGCACAAAAGCTAGACATGGGCACCAGTGACCCCTGTGATCCGAACAGGAAAAGGCAAGTAAGGATAATGGATGGATGGATGGATGGATGGATGGATGGATGGACTTATTCTAGATTTATCATATTGTAAACAGAAAAGAAAGTCAGGAGACATTCTTTCTTTAAAATGCATTCATTTACGATCCTTCGTCAGACAGACATTTTAAACAAAAAAGTACTTTACAAGAATAATTACCAAAACGACTGCTTTTGTTTTACTGATATGGATTCAAGTTTATTCCCATTCTATCCAAAGAGCACCTCAGTTGAATCCACACTGAATCCAGGAAGCATTCTTATGCAATAATTTACAAGTTGGCTTTGTGTCTAAAGAAGTTCTCACACAATAACATCAAAAATTATTTGATTCACTTTACGCTCCGTCATAAACAAGTTTGAGTGCTGACAATCTTCTGCCTAATGTTTTCAGAGTGCTCAGAAAGATCCTGTTTTCTTTGGTCATTCTTGAGAGAAGTCTACTCTTTTGTTTAATTACTATTAAGCTCAACTTTTTTGACACTTAATCTGTTACAATATTTCAGCCTCACAGAACAGTTAGTTTTCATACAAATCTTATGTTGCCACATATTCATCGAGTCCATCCTGTCACCAAGCACTTTCATCAGGAAACGTTTCATTTTTAATCCAGCCTCATGATACGAACTGTCTCTGTACCACTGATTTTGTTTTAAGATATAGGTTATAATACAAAAATGTGTTAATAATTCTTTCTGACCTACATTACATAAAGCGATTTGATATTATTATACTTTGTGGTTAATTTTTTTGTATGAAGCACATAGCTTTTGTTTTGTTATTACCATTTGAACAACAACCTTATATATGTTGTGATTATGCTTTTAAAGATTTTCAACTCATTGAGGAATTGGATCATTAATATTCATTATAAATAGGCAAAAAGCTCTGCCATCCTCACTGACAACAACTTTACAACAGAGATAATTCCTACAGAAATGTATAGTTATTTTGGATTTGTATGAGTCGTGATTTAAACAGTATATTGTTCTGTTTCTTTTATCATGAAGTGTTTTTTTTTTATATTTGCTACAAAATTGTAAATTGGAATAAAGCAATTTGTTGTTAGATAGAAATGATGTTATAAAATGTAACATAGTGCTCAGAATAAATTATGTGTGTGTCCTTGTGCCATGAAATAAAGTTTCCATTTTGAAAGTCTGTTGTGGGCTTTATGAATAAATCCTAAAAGATTTTGTGTTAAAGTAAGGAAGTGCAGTGATTAGAGCATCTGATTCCAGAATGGCAGAGTTCTCATGAACTGTGTTTGGTTCTGAGGTTAAGGTTGATATGTTCTGCTTGATCTCAGTCCTAAAATACACAAGGAGCACCCTGGGGTCATAATAATAAGGGCATGGCTCTGCCTGCATCTTGGCTGGAGATTTCACAGTGTTCAGCTTGAGCTCCAAGTCCTGTGACGCTGGAGGGAGACACAGAAATAAACCAAGAATAAGTAGCGGGTGCGGCTCTTCAATGCATGTGGTCCTCGTTTTACATCACCTCTCTGAGTCTTTATTGAAATAAAATGTCAGTTTTCTTTTGTTTCCAGAAGTGTGATGTCCAACTCAGAAGAAGATGGAAAGCATATGTGTGTGCACTCATTATGGTGCATCCAGACATGAATTCTGTCATTAGATGTTGACACATTGTTGTAATGAAGCAATCACATTCTGACAAGTTGGGTTGATGAAAACTGACAATTCACACAACCTATGCTGGTTAAGTCTCAGAACCAAGTGGCTTTGACCCTGTTCACATCAGCAGGGCCTCCTGTTTACCATCAACATGTGCAGTATACATTGTGTACCATTATCTTTGTCTCTAAATGACATCACTGAGCCAAGTTAGTGCAAAATGGGGCCACTCACAGTTTTTCTGCCCTCTAGGTCCCTCTGCTCCACAAGCCACTTACATTTATTACACACCTAACCCTGTTAGAGTTTATCCTAGTCCTATTCATGTTAGCTAGACCCATATACCATAAATTTCCCCATAAAATTACCACAAGGCTGATAAAATGAACGAAAAACCATTTTTTTCCATTCATTAAGGCAGGTTAATCCCATTGAGCCTCGAGCACTCATTTACAAGAGAGACCTGGCTACAAACAAAGGATGATGACAACAGCAACAGTAGATTTTCCTTGGACAATCAACAATAGACAATCATAAGAGAGGCATACAGATTTTTTTTTAACAAGTTAAAACAAAGATGTCAAAGTAGCAAAAACAGACGGATTATAAGGCAGATGTAGAAAATCAAATATTTCCGTAATGAAATATGTTAATACATCAAATGTTTACTACAAATGTGATCAATTTCATCGTGTTTACATGTTAGTGCTGAATTAAATGTTTCATGAATGTTTACCACATGAATTTTTATTAAATGAGAAAAAACAACCACTTATGTTATTATTCAACTGTAAAAATATTTCAAAACAATAAGTGCAGCAAATATAATTTTTTTTCCAGTCTACATTTTACATATATTAGTAGCAGCATGTGCAGGTTTCATTAGCGTTAGATTTACAACCACACTAGAACACATGTTCACTAAACTACAGCATACACACAATCTGAAGAAGTGTCACCTCTTCACCCTCACATGTAAGCACCAGTATAGTTAACTGGTATAGTTCTGTGTAACATTTTGTATTTGTTTCTCATGCAACCAGTCACTCTTTCCACAAGAATTCTAAGGTGTGCTCGGGCGTTTTTAACATCCTTAGCATCCAGATGACATCTCACTTTAATGAATGATGGGATTTTAACTTCAGCTCATCATTCATTTATACTTTTGTTGGCAATAGCTGGACCCTGTGTACACAGTTTTGTTCCAGCTCATGTACAATATGCGATGCAAATGCACCCGCTTCGAACATTATCAGCCATTAAATGGCCGTTAGACTGACCCTTCTGTACCTCCTAGTGGTTTTATATAGGGATGCACCGCTCCACATTTTCTTGCTTCCGATACGATACTTAAATCTGGATATCGGCCGATACGATCCAGTTCCAATATCATCATCATTGATTTTATACGAGGCTGTAATAATCTCCTCTCAAGTACAATGTGTACACATATATGCATGCATGTCCAAAAAGGCAACTTGAGGTAAGTTTTATTAAAGTTGGATAAGTTTCAAAGTTATGATTAAATTCTGCTAACATAAAACGTGTTTTATTTATTTATTCCTAGCTCTAAAGTGGATATTAAAGTGATTAATTTAAGTGATTGTTTGTTTAAAGTTATTTTATATATTCTTTTAAATAATGGGGTGATATAAGATATTTTTTCTTCTTTCTGCACACTTTCATTCAATATTTTCTTTTTGATGAATTTGTTTTATTTTGTCTCTTTTAAACGAATGAATAAATAAATAAAATTAAATATTAAATAGCTTTACATCTGCTAAGTTCATGGCATACACCAACACAGACATGTTCCTGGTTTTAGTATTTTACATCGCTTTATAATGTAGCTGTTTAAGTTTCGTTTTTTTAATACAGTTTCTTGTAATTTTTAACTACAGGTAGTCCCCGACTTACGAGCGAGTTCCGTTCCTCCGAGGCGCTCGTAAAGCGAAAATTCGTATCTAGGAACGGCCCGCACGTGGCTCTCGTAAAACCGGAACATCACTCGTAAATCGGAAAAAACACGTGGCTCTCGTAAAACCGGAACATCGCTCGCAAATCGGAAAAAAACATGTGGTTCTCGTTAAACCGGAACATCGCTTTTCTGCCCAGCACTTTAAATTAAAAAAAAAAAAAACTATAAAAACAAAGTGCCAAGTGCAAGTACCCTGTACTGTACAGGTACTTTTAAAAGCTGTTTTTCATGACAGAAACAACAACATTCCCTTACTGTACTGTACTTTGATTGAATACTGTAACCAAGTCACACCCATATGACATCATGTGACACCATGTGTCACATCCATCAGAAACCGGTCAAATGCATCTGAAACAACTCACACCCACCATGAACAAGCCAAATCCATCAGAATCAAGTCACACCCATCATGAACACATGACATCCATCAGCATCATGTTGCAAACAAACATCAGAAACAAGTGACATCCTCCAGAAAGATGTAGCAAGCATCATGTTTAAAAAAACAACAGTGCCATACTCTAGTGTCCACTCCATGAACTTTAGAAAGGTAGAACCAGCCAGCACAGAAACAGCATAAAAAAGAAAGTTCCCTTACTTTGATTGAAGTGAAGGTAGTCTCTTTGGTTGTCAAAAGTTGCTGTTCAAACCTGGATCAGATGGGACTGCTTATGCAGCAGTGCAACCATCAATGTGAACATGTGAGTTCAGAGAAGCCGACGTAAGATATGAGTTCAGGGCAGGTGTGAGGTCTTGATGTGATGTAGGATGCTGGAGGACGCAGGATGATGCAGGAACATGCAGCATCATTCAGAGGTAAGATGTGAGTTCAGGTCAAGTGTTTGGTCCTGATGTGAGAATGCAGAAGGTATGCATGGAGAGGAGGCAGCGCACGGGTGTTCTGACTGGTCAGACAGGCGTCCAGGTGTCTGACATGGGTCAGTGATGCCACTGGAGGCAGGAGAGCTGGTCTGTCTGTGAACACAAACAACACACATGTTGAAGTGAACATTACAGACAGAAAGATGACACCCCCCACACACACATGCACAAGTTGTGAAAAGGCCTCACGTTGATGTGGAGGAGAGGAGGCAGCGCACGGGTGTTCTGACTGGTCAGACAGGCGTCCAGGTGTCTGACATGGGTCAGTGATGCCACTGGAGGCAGGAGAGCTGGTCTGTCTGTGAACACAAACAACACACATGTTGAAGTGAACATTACAGACAGAAAGATGACACCCCCCCACACACACATGCACAAGTTGTGAAAAGGCCTCACGTTGATGTGGAGGAGAGGAGGCATGGAGGAGGCATGGAGGAGGCATGGAGCATCACCTCAGTCAGTGTGATTTCATTGCACCCAGGAGGGTTAATCCCCTCAGTCAGTGTGATTTCATTGCACCCAGGAGGGTTAATCCCCTCAGTCAGTGTGATGCCAGTACACCCAGGAGGGTTAATCCCCTCAGTCAGTGTGATGCCAGTACACCCAGGAGGGTTAATCCCCTCAGTCAGTGTGATGCCAGTACACCCAGGAGGGTTAATCCCTCAGTCAGTGTGATGCCAGTACACCCAGGAGAGGAGGGAACGCAGCAGGTGTCACTGTTAGAAAACAGAAATTTGTAAGTTAACATTACGTACTGTAATGAAACATATGAAACCACACAGACAGCAAGGTGTTGTGCTTACAGATAAATTAAACACATCCAAAAACAACTTGTCCTTACTGTGATGTTTGTGTGCTGATGTTTGGACCAGGGGGCGGCCTTTCCACAATGCTTTGGAGGGATGCTGTGGACATGACAAGACACAGGTGGATGATGAAATGTAGCATGAAACTAAACAGAAAAGCTAAATTAAATTTACATTTCATTACTGTACGGTACCTGGATGATGAAGCTGTGCAGGTTAGTGGGGAGATGAGCAGGAGGTCAGTGAAGGTAGGTGTTGCAGAGGCTGGCTGGAGAGGAGGAGACGTCTGTGGACATGAACACAGACAGGTGGGTTAACAGATGAAGTAACATAAAAACAAAACACAAAATCAAAAAGTAAAAGCAAGTTTTCATTACCTTTGTGGAGGGGTGCAGAGGCTGGCTGGCTGACTGACTGGAGTGGAGAGGAGGAGGAGGAGGAGCAGGAGCAGCAGACGTCTGTGGACATGAACAGAGACAGGTGGGTTAACAGATGAATGAACTGTACTGTACTGTACAGTGCAGTAACATAAAAGAAAACAGAAAATCAAAATGTAAATGCAACATTTCTTTACCTTTGGGGACAGGTGCAGGAGAGGGACGTAGGGATGTTCACTGGGGAGAGGGTGAGCTGGATCTGGAGCTGGAGCTGGAGATGGAGATGTCCATTGACGGCTGGCTTGCAGCAGCAGAGGTGGATGGCATTTCCTCTGCTGCTTCTGCTGCTCCAGCAGATCCTAGAGTCGCTGCAGTGCCCGTGGCTGCAATGCCCCTCGTAACAAACTGCAGCATGGTGCTCTGCGCGGCCTCCTGTTTTTTTCCTCTAGGATCTGCCGGTAACAAGCCAGACCGTCAAGGACAGCTCGGGAGGCCCTGGCGAACCTCTCCCCATCCGCGTCCAGTGCCTCCAACTGGTCCAAGACGTGCTGCTGCTCCTTAAAGATCTTGGCCAAGGCCTGCCTTGTGAAGACCTTGGCCGGAGTGGTTGGCCTTTCTTCTTGCTCCTCCTCCACCGGCTGCCTATCCAGCTGTTGCAGGTCCGCAGTGGACAGCTCCTCGCCTTCTGTAGCCAGCAACTCCCGAACATCTTCAGCCTCAATCTCCAAGTGCATCCTCCTACTCATCTCCACCACACTCTCGATCACACTGCTGATTGAGTCCTCGGGCTCAAGTGAGGGATCAAAAAACTGTGGACAGAGTTTTTTCCACACTCCGTTAAGTGTGCTCTCCCTCACCTGATGCCAGGACTCATCAATGTGACGCAGAGCATGGCGCAGGTTATACTTCTTCCAGAAGTCCTTCAACGTGACTTCTGGAGAGTTGTCTGTTTCCTCCAACGCACTGCGGATGACCCTCTGAAGGTAGTACGCCTTGAAGGTCGATATCACCCCCTGGTCCATTGGCTGGATGAGAGAGGTGGTATTGGGTGGCAGGTACACCACCCTCACATTTTGGTTGAGGTCAGTCAGATTTGCGGGGTGACCCGGTGCATTGTCCAACAACAACAGGATGTTAAAGCGAATGTGATGTTGTCTGCAGTAGCGTTGTACGTCCTTGACGAAATATTTGGTAAACCATTTTGAGAACACCTCTTGGGTAACCCAGGCCTTACGGTTGGATGCCCAATACACCGGCAGATCTTTCTTATCAATACGCTGTAAGGCCCTGGGGTTCTCATAATGATTTACCAACAGCGGCTTTAACTTGCAGTCACCAGCAGCATTCGCTCCGAACAGCAACGTGATCCTCTCTTTCCCCACTTTGTGGCCCGGTGCTGTTCTTTCCTCCCTGCTGATGTAGGTGCGGTCGGGCAACCTCTTCCAAAATAGACCAGTCTCATCAACATTGAACACCTGTTGCGGTGTGTATCCCCCCTCCCTTATAATGGCTGCAAGTGTCTCTGGGAATGTGGTTGCTGCCGCCACATCACCACCTGCTGCCTCTCCTGGTGAAAAAAACACACACAGGACAAGATTAACCACATGTTACACTGTGTTAAACATTAAAGCACAGATGAAATGTTTCACTTACCTTGGATTTTTATGCTGTGCAAATTAGCCCTTTGTCGGAACCGATTAAACCACCCCCGTGACGCATGGAAGTCGGGCACCTCCACGCCCTCCCCCATCTCTGCTTTGATATCCTCGTAAATTTTGAGGGCTTTCTCCTGCATCACCATCAAATTCAACGGGATATGCCTCTGGTTGCAGTCCTCTATCCAAAGGACTAGAAGTTGTTCATGAAAAGACAGGTGTGTTAAAACATGAACTGTACTGAACATTACAGAAACATAAAAATTATTTTTAATAAAAGTCTTGTGACCGTGTGTTAAACATCTCAGGTAAACAAAGCACACCTGTAAACAAACATCTCAGGTAAACAAAGCACACCTGTAAACAAACATCTCAGGTAAACAAAGCACACCTGTAAACAAACATCTCAGGTAAACAAAGCACACCTGTAAACAAACATCTCAGGTAAACAAAGCACACCTGTAAACAAACATCTCAGGTAAACAAAGCACACCTGTAAACAAACATCTCAGGTAAACAAAGCACACCTGTAAACAAACATCTCAGGTAAACAAAGCACACCTGTAAACAAACATCTCAGGTAAACAAAGCACACCTGTAAACAAACATCTCAGGTAAACAAAGCACACCTGTAAACAAACATCTCAGGTAAAAAAAAAATTAATGTACAGTAACTGTACAGTGCATATTAAAAATACTGTCCAGGTATTTTTTAAATAATTTCCTATCTAAAAGACGCAATAAATAAAAAAATTAATTTTCTTACCGCGGTGGCAAGGCTTCGGGGGTGGATGAGATTCGCCCGGAGTTCCTTAGGGCTCTGGATGTTGTAGGGTTGTGTTGGCTTACGCGACTCTGCAATATCGCGTGGACATCGGGGGCAGTTCCCTTGGATTGGCAGACTGGGGTGGTGGTTCCCCTATTCAAAAAGGGGGACCGTAGGGTGTGTTCCAACTATAGGGGGATCACACTCTTAAGCCTCCCTGGTAAGGTCTATTCAGGGGTTCTGGAGAGGAGGGTCCGTCGGATAGTCGAACCTCGGATTCAGGAGGAGCAGTGTGGTTTTCGTCCTGGTCGTGGAACACTGGACCAGCTCTACACCCTCAACAGGGTCCTGGAGGGTGCGTGGGAGTTTGCCCAACCAGTTTACATGTGCTTTGTGGACTTGGAGAAGGCATTCGACCGCGTCCCTCGGGGGGTTCTGTGGGGGGTACTCCGGGAGTATGGGGTACCAGGCCCATTGATATGGGCTGTTAGGTCCCTGTACGACCGGTGTCAGAGCTTGGTCCGCATTGCCGGCAGTAAGTCAGGCTCGTTTCCGGTGAGAGTTGGACTCCGCCAAGGTTGCCCTTTGTCACCGATTCTGTTCATAACTTTTATGGACAGAATTTCTAGGCGCAGCCAAGGTGTTGAGAGGATCCGTTTTGGTGACCTTAGAATCGCTTCTCTGTTTTTTGCAGATGATGTGGTCCTACTGGCTTCATCAGTTCGTGATTTACAACTTTCACTGGAGCGGTTTGCAGCCGAGTGTGATGCGGCCGGGATGAGGATCAGTTCCTCCAAATCCGAGGCCATGGTCTTGAGCCGGAAAAGGGTAGCATGCCCTCTCCGGGTCGGGGAGGAGGTCCTGCCCCAAGTGGAGGAGTTTAAGTATCTCGGGATCTTGTTCACGAATGAGGGAAAACTGGAGCGTGAGATCGATAGGCGGATAGGTGCAGCGTCCGCAGTGAAGCGGGCGCTGTACCGGTCTGTCGTGGTGAAGAGAGAGCTGAGTCAAAAGGCAAAGCTCTCAATTTACCGATCGATCTACGTTCCCACCCTCATCTATGGTCATGAGCTTTGGGTTATGACCGAAAGAACAAGATCTCGGATACAAGCGGCTGAAATGAGTTTTCTCCGCAGGGTGGCTGGACTCTCCCTTAGAGATAGGGTGAGAAGCTCAGTCATCCGGGAGGGACTCGGAGTAGAGCCGCTGCTTCTCCACATCGAGAGGAGCCAGTTGAGGTGGCTCGGGCATCTGGTTAGGATGCCTCCTGGACGCCTCCCTGGTGAGGTGTTCCGGGCATGTCCCACCGGGAGGAGACCCAGAGGAAGACCCAGGACGCGCTGGAGGGACTATGTTTCTCGGCTGGCCTGGGAACGCCTTGGGATTCCCCCGGAGGAGCTGCTCCAAGTGGCTGGGGAGAGGGAAGTCTGGGCCTCCCTACTTAGGCTGCTACCCCCGCGACCCGACCCCGGATAAGCGGAAGAAGATGGATGGATGGATGGATTTTCTTACCCATCAGATGCTCAATCTCTGTGATAACACCCGTGCGTTGCTTCGTTATCACCGTGGACTTCATTGGGGCAGCTCCTCTCACGCTAGCTAAAATGCGCTCGCGGTCAGCCTTTATGGTGCTGACTGTGGAACTGACCTAAAATAAAAAATAAAATGTCATTAACTAACAGACGCTTGCCGTGCGCTGCATGCTTATTACGGTGCTTATTACGGTGTTCATCTGCGCAGCGACTAGAACACTCGCTAAAAAGCGCTCACGTTCCGCCATTACGAGTCTCGCTGAAAAGCGCTCACGTTCCGCCGTTACAAGTCTCGCTGTAAAAAGCGCTCACGTTCCGCCATTACGAGTCTGGCTAAAAAGCGCTCACGTTCCGCCATTACGAGTCTTCATCTGCGTAGCGACTAGAACACTCGCTAAAAAGCGCTCACGTTCCGCCATTACGAGTCTCGCTAAAAAGCGCTCACGTTCCGCCATTACGAGTCGTGCTAACGGTGGTACTCACCAGGTTGAGAGCTTTGCAGATGGAGGACGTCGACTCTCCCCTCTGCGCCCGATGGATGATGTCCAGCTTCTGCTCCAGCGTGATGGCCTTACGCTTTTTAGGTGCGCTCGCACCAGCAGAAGAAGCTCCGCGTTTTGAAGACATGCTTCAAGATGCTAAGGAATGCTAACGAATGCTAACGAATGCTAAAAAATGCTAACGAATGAATGCTGTGTATGTAATCTCTCTGTCTCTGTAATCGCCAAACTGTAAACCCACGCGGCTGCATTCGCGCTGTTCGCTTATGTAGTACCTGATGAAATCACTCCGTCTTTGTTTTTTGGGGGTGAGGGTACAGTAAAGTAGTGCCTATGTAACCTTCCGCTGCTGTACTTTTCCATTTGTCACGCAAAACATACCCCCACCCCCCACAGCGTGCCCGCCATGTGCAATGTGCATGTCCAGTCCAAGTCCAGTGCAGGTGCATGGTTAAATCGCCCATCCCCCAACCCGAAACCAACCATCGCCCATCCCCCCCGAAACCAACCCCCTCCACTCCACCTCCCCCGCCCCCCCACACTCCACCTCCTGCCCCAAACTCCCCTTCGAAACATGACATTCAGCCGTCAGCACGAACACTCGGTTCTCGTAAAACAGAACAATGGTTTCTAACGGAGTTTTCTCGTAAACCCGGAATTTTCATCTCGTTATTTGGAGCAATAGTTTCTAACGGTAAATTCTCGTAACTCTGGAACTTTTCGCTCGTATCTTGGAACAACGCTTTCTAATGTTGTTCTCTCGTAAAATCGGAACGGCCGCTCGTATCTTGGAACAACGCTTTCTAATGTTGTTCTCTCGTAAAATCGGAACGGCCACTCGTATCTTGGAACAACGCTTTCTAATGTTGTTCTCTCGTAAAATCGGAATGGCAGCTCGCAAGTCGGTAGTTTGGTTCCTGGAAGCTCTTGTAATGTCGGGCGCTCGTAGGTCAGAGCGCTCGTAAGTCGGGGACTACCTGTAATATGCTTTTTTTTATAATTGTCTACTGTTGTACTGATAAATATATCCTGGAGGGTAAACTATATCTTGGACTGCGGTCAAGTTAGTTTTACGTTGGACAGTCGAGCTCCGTGGCTTCAGCGGGACGCCACTCTCGCTGAACCGAAACAAAAGCATCACAACGCGACCAGCGGCGTCTCCGTCTAGGGGCAGGCTAAGAGCAGCTGCCCGAAATCAGGGCGCCCACCCCAGATTGAAAAAGAAAAACACACCGCTGAAGCCACAGAGCTCAAATGTATACCGAGAAGTTTCTAAACTTCATCGTAAGAAATCCTTCATTTTCTATACTTAAGATGAAGTTTAGTAACTTCTCGGTAAACATTTGAGCTCCGTGGCTTCAGTGGGACGCCACTCTCGCTGAACCGAAACAAAAGCATCCCGAAGCCGCTAGCGGTGTCTCCGTCTCGGGGCAGGCTAAGAGCAGCTGCCCGAAATGAGAGCGCCCACCCCAGATTGAAAAAGAAAAACACACAGCTGAAGCCACGGAGCTCAAATGTATACAGAGAAGTTTCTAAACTTCATCGTAAGAAATCCTTAATTTTCTATAATTACGATGAAGTTTAGCAACTTCTCAGTAAATATTTGAGCTCCGTGGCTTCAGCGGGACGCCACTCTCACCGAACCGAAACAAAAGCATCCCGACGTTCATAAGGGCCTGGGTTATAGTTGGAGTGGAGGGGAAACTGGCATAATGCCAGCCTTTGCTCCTTCTCTTCCCTTTTTAAATGCACTGTACAACAACACACACCAACAGCACATTTGGGGATGGGGGTGTGTATGTCGGGGTCTAGATTTGTTAATTTCAATTTGATTTATTTATGTATTTATTTATTTATATATATATATATATATATATATATATATATATATATATATATATATATATATATATATATATATATATATATATATATATATATATATATATATATATATATATATATATATATATATATATATT
>JBBPBX010006350.1:11719-21933 GCA_038048925.1 Garcialebias charrua
TTTTTTTTTTTTTTTCAACACTTTATTTATAAGATTTTCAAGTACATTTATATATAAAAAAATAAAAAGACAAAACAAAAACAATAACAACAAAAAAGGGGACAAAAGACAAGCAACTAATATATAAAGTAAATATAACATAACCAATAGATTCTTAAATAAATGAAATGATTGGGCAAGATTCACAATTACAGTATATTACTCAACTGTCCATTTTATCAAGAAGACACTGAAGTAATGTGGTTGAATAAAAGGAGCATTATTGGTCTTTTATATATTCCAACACTGGATTCCATATTCTTGAAAACTTAAGAATGTTACCAGAAAGTTCATATCTCAGTCTTTCCACATGCAGAATACTTATGAGTTCATTCAGCCAGGTCTCAAATTTAGGGGCTAAATCAGACTTCCATAGTTTCAGAATACACCTTTTTGCAATCATCGTACAAAAAGTTAGAGCAATACGCATGTTACAATCTAGGTTTTTCAAGGTGTTGGAGTACCCCAGCAGAGCAGTTTCAGGATCAGGTGTGACAGTGATGTTAAAGACAGATGAAAACCATTGAAAGATAAGAGACCAAAAATTATGTAAATTTGGACAAAACCACCAAAGGTGGGCTAGAGTACCTTCTGCTGCTTGACATCTGTTACAAAGTGAAGAAAGATTAGGAAAAAAATTATTTAATTTTGTTTTAGAATAATGTAATCTATGAACTACCTAGGAATACCAAACATATGTACTTGTACATATTTTACATATAGCTCCCATGGGAGACTGTAAAATGACAGATTGAGGAATTTGCATTCCATTAGGTTTGTGTGACCCCCTGGGGCTGAAGTCTTTTGTGTGCTCAAAACATCCCCCCAGTAGCCAAAACAAAACATCTCCCCATATTCCAACAACAACATTCCTTCTGCAGGTTCAAAGTGCAGCTTTTTACAACACAGACCAAACTTTTGGAGATGTTGATGACTCTTTGCAAATGTCAACGCTAGAAACTTCAGTTTATTTTATAGATATACGTTTTATACTTTTTATACTACTATGCAAAAACTCAGGACAGTATTACACTTTTATTATTTCATTTTATGCTTATGTTCATTGGGTGTTTGGTGTTTTAGGGGTGTTTGGTGTTTCAGTGTTGGTGTAAATTTTCATACTTTTATACTATTATGAAAAAACTCAGGACAGTGTTACACTTTTTTACTATTTTACTATTTTATGCTTATGTTTATTAAATGTTTTAGTGTTTAGTGTTTAGATGGTTACTGTTGCACCGAGGGACTGAGAGAAACGCAATTTCGGTCCTGTGTATGTCCTGTACATACAGGTAGTCCCCGATTTACGAGCGAGATCCGTTACAACGAGGCGCTCGTAAACCGGAAATCTCGTAATTTGGAACGGCCGCCNTATATATATATGAATGGTGTTTTTTTCTTTTAGTTTTCTAAGTTTTATTTCTTGAGATGTTTAGTTTCAATGTTTTTTTTCTGTTCAGTGTTCCTTTGCTTGCCAGAGTTTCCAACCATTTTCCCATTTTCGGCCTCCACTCCACCCTCTTACACCTGTTCCCTGTTGTCATTTAACCTGATGTTTCCTCATCAGCAGCCTTCTTAAACTCGTTCTTTGAGTGTGTCTGCAATCGAGCATTGTGGCTTCATGTCGTGTCCAGATCTCAGCCATTGTGTTATTCCTTTTTTTCTGTCTTTAATAGGGATGCTCGATATTGACTTTTTTGCCGATATTCGATATGCCGATATTGTTTAACACTTAATTTCCGATTACGATATTAACCGATATTACAAACCGATATTAAGGTGAAATTATATATCTCCTGTCAGGGACATTTTGTCTGCTTTATTGTGTTGCCCCACTGGATACATTCCATAGGCAAACAGTCTGTAGAAAATAAGAACCATTTCAACTGAAGTTATGGAAAAACTACCCACTATAGCTAGGACAAATTTGACTTAACAAATAAAATTAAACATTGTAGCTGTAAAAGTGCTTGGAACATGTAATGTCAACTAAAATAACAAGTAAAATGTACAGCCTACTATAATTTTTCATTGTTAAATAAAATGTGGCTGGCAACAATAACATTTTGAAGATTGCACATTTCTATGAGGTACAAACAACACTTGAGAAATGAGGTAAACTGCAAAGAAAAGAAACAAAAGTGCACAAATAAGTGTTATTTTATCGGGCTTTTGTTATCGGAAGAGAAACCGATACCGATATGTAGAGATTTTACATTTTTATGCCAATATCGGTCCGATAATATCGGTAGGCCGATATTATCGGACATCCCTAATCTTTAATAAATAAAGTGTTCTTAGTTTGTTGTGTTAGTTTGCATTCCTTAATTCGACACCTCCAAGCGTGACAGGTAGTCTCCTGCTTGTCCACAACTGGTTGTTCCTTTCTGTGTCTGAAAGGGCAAGAACTAAATGGTAAACGTGAGGCTTCAAACTGGTCGTTTCATCACATCCTGTACCCACATGCAGCACTTCTAAACGTTTCCTTGCTCTTTTGTTTTGTAGATAAATTCCACATTATATGCTGACAGTACTCCACATTATTGGAAGTACAGTAGAACCACGGCAAAGTGAAGCGTATTAAAAACCGTCAGAGGAAACAATAAAACCCTTCACTTTGAGTGTGCTGCTGGTGAATACTTCGGCCCTTGTGTTGACCCATTAAACAAAGAAACAGAGCAAGCTGCACGCAGCTGAACAAATATCAAATCAAATGCTGCTTTAGAACATTCTCACAAAACAATAAAACCCAGAGAAATGTTTCTGCACGGTCCTTTTGTGTACATTCGGGGAAAATAAAAGACAAAAGTATTTGCAGTTCTAACTCTTCAGTCAGGGATTTGTTAATGTCATTTGAACAGACTTTATCAGATGTCCTCTCTAATTGCGTCTTTTTGTTGTTGTAGCTGTAACACAGTTTTATTGATAAAAATGTATTCACCTAAGCCAGGAGTCTGCAACCTTTACGATCAAAGGAGCCATTTTACGCCTTTGTTCACTAAATTAAAAGTGTTCGGAGCCACAATTTGCTACAACTGTGGTTATCAACTGGTGGCCCATGGGCGACTTTAGGTTTGTTGGAAGGGGCTTTTGTGGCCACTAGGGGTGACATTAGCCTGGTTAAAACCAGACCCTTGTCCTTCACTTTGCTTCGGACTAGGGTCTGGACTTTCTACAGAACCGATTCTTGCTGGAGGCGTGGCCTCTGCTGAGGAACAAAACCATTGGATCTGATTTTACCCAATCGTTAACGTTTGGCCGTGACGTATGTTGCGCGGAGCTGCGTAGGAAGGCGAGGGCCAGGCTATATGGCAAGCCCTTTTAACATTAAATCGGATTCACGGCACTTACAGGCTAACTGTTCAGATAAACAGCTCAGAAACCACTCGGTGGATATTTTTTCTGCTACCAGTGTGTAATTATATGGCTTTAATTTACTAGCTGTTGGCCTGGATGAAACATTTGAGATAAAATTTGATTTTTTATCATTTATTTTCGTAGCGCCCCCGAGGCTGTTTGGAAAAAGTCAAACCGAAACAATTTAAATTCAGCAGATTTGACCATTTCGTGAATTGATTAAGGAACGGTTAAAGTGAAACAAAACCCAAATTTAACTTTTTTTTAGCTGATAAACTCCCTAGAATGTGTTTAAAATGTTTCAGAGCACTATTTTTGTGTTAATTTTCATGAAATTGTTCGTATTAGTTACTGTGGTATTGCACCCTGATTTTCTCATTAGTTTACGATTCGCACAGTCATTAATTTTCGCACAATTTCATCACATCCTCTGCTGCCTGTGTATAAAAGTGGAGCCACGCCCCCGAGAAGGTCACTCCCCCTCCAGAGTTCAGGGGTTGGATTAGCGATTAGCAACATAGCATTAGCATAAAGAGCCACGATGTTCCAAGAAAGCTCTTCAAACTGATGTTCACCCACCCTTACACCATCAGGTTACAATCCGTTTGGAGGTGAGTGCCATTTTACACCTTTCCAATTCATAATTTATCTTTTGAGTATACATGTATGACGTGTTTCTTCATGTGCTGTTTGCGACCTGCAGCTTTGCTTCGGTGTGGCTCCACATAAGGTTGCGGCGTTTTCATCTGTTGCTGATCAACGTTAGTTTGTGTTGTAGTTGTGTTTAAATGTTAAAAATCTAGTGTTTCTTATAAACACCGCAGTGTGTGTGAACTCTTATGAACTCAGATAAGGAAGACCGCGACAGGAACCCTTGTGCTATAACGTCAGCTAAGAAATATATTTTTTCTCAGCAAAGAAATAATAGTTTTTACCGTGTTTTCTTGTAAATTCCTTCGTGCCGGCAGCCATTTTGAGCAGGGCAAATTCGCATGAAATCGACGTTGTTCAAAACTCCGCCTTCTGTTCTCTAATTGGTCCGGCCAAAAATCTGCCAGCGAAATCCTTCTCTATGGAAGAAGTCGCAGACGGAGCAGTGAAGGGAAATGAGAATTGAGCGGAGCTGCGTAGGAAGGCGAGGGCCAGGCTAGGGTGACATTATAAAAATAAAATAACTAATAATTTCTATTTTTACAATTGAAGACCAAAAAAAATATTATTTTAAAGAGAGGGTTTGTTAATTAATAAATCTATGACCTATGCAAACCTAGGCAATTTTTTAAATTGTGGAAAAATGATTTAAGAAATAAAGCATAAAGTTAAAGTTTTAATAATAATAATAATAATGTCATATTTTTGTCATCTGTGTATGTTCCCATACAAGACGAAATTTGACTCTGCATTTAACCCAATCACCACCAGGTGGCAGCGGGCAGCTATAGAAAGCGCGCCGGGGAGCAGTAGGGATGAGATGTGCTGCTCAAACACACCACAAGTTATGCCGTACTTATTCCAATATCCACATATTTGCAAATGAAATCACAGAAAAACTGCTAAAACTAGATGTTTTTGGTTGTTTGTATAACAACCAATTCAGTTTTGGTCAAAGCTTGAAGGAGCCACTGCAGAGGGACCAAAGAGCCGCATGTGGCTCCAGAGCCGCAGATTGCAGACCCCTGACCTAAGCTTTAAATAAAATAACTCGTGTGTCTTTATTTAATGATTTTCTATTAGTAGAAAACTTTTTTAAGAGCATCAAATACGTATTATTATTTATTAACATTATATTCAGCCCATCCTCACAGTAAAGAAGCTGGAAACCACAAGTGTGTTTAAAGTGACAGTTCAGATCTTTTCAAGTGGAGTTCAGAGGAACAAACAATATTTTACCTGCAGCACATAGCTCTTTGAACGTCCTCAGTTGGAATAAACAGTTTCTTTCTAACAAGATTGATGAGCTAATAGCTAGTCCAAGCGGTGTAAGTGCAAATAGAAGCAGCAGCAGCTTGCTGTAGCACTCTAAAATGATAAAGTAGCATTTGCTAAAATGTCAGCAGTTCACTTTGGTCTTGTCTTTGCTCAAACTAGCCGTTAACAACCCGGTCTGAATAAAACAGTTTCTTCAAAGTGAGGCTGTTCTAAAAGGAACAGGTAAGATATTAACTGTTCATGACCTTTCCATACAACCTCTTTTCAAAATAATCGAGCTATGGTTTTAAGTCTGAAGAAATCTTTCAGCTGAAATGAAATGTCGTTAAATGCCGCACAAATTGTTGCCCATCATGCAGAAATCCCAGCTTCCCCCTGACCTGACATACTTCCTGTAGTGGTTTTATAAAACCAGTCTCAGGGTCAAACTAAAGCCAAAGTGGCACCAGTCACAGCCACAGAATGATTTTATGTCTTCCACATGTTCTCATCCCTGATCAGTCGGTGGTCTGAGTTGATCTCACTGCTGACGTTCCTGCTCTTCCCCATAATCATCCTCGTTGCTCCACAAGAATTCACCCAAGAAGAAAAGCTGGTCTGAGGGCCAGCCAGGGTCTTCGAGGTGCAGCCATCAGGCAGGAACTGGAGCAGGAGCACCCTGACCTTGTGTTTGTGTAATTCCTGTGATAGATGGCGTTGCCAGAGGTTTCACGGAGCTGCCCACTTGCCCTGACGCAGATGAATCGGCCATAGTGTTATTTTTCCCCCCTCCTCACCTCTGCTGCGTAATTAATCATCGGTGCAGCTTCATAGAAGAAAAGGGCCTCACCTCCACTGTAGTGCTGCAAGCAGATAAACACAAGCAGGGGAATGGAGGCAAACTTCCTGGACAAGCGCCACCGAGGAGATGGTAGAGGCAGATTTTTAACTGCCCTGCATCCCCTCCCACCAGCACTGTGGTCATCAGAAGAAGAGGTGGCGAGTGCAGCATTTGTTCATGCTGCAGAGCACAATTTATCTCCAATGAAAATCTGTGGGAAGATCCAGCAGTAACAGAGCGTCTCAAGTGCAGCACGTCACATTTTTTACACCAAGAACTGCTTTTTGTCTGCCGATTGCTTCCACACGTTTTCTGCTCCATGTCACAAGATTATAAGGCTAAAACAGCAGAAAGCCAACAGACATATCTATCTGTGCTACGTACGTTCAGTTTGAATGTAAATACAAAAACAAAAGAAAATTTAAGGCTTTGCATTTCACTTCAATTCAGTTTATTGACAAAACACAAAGTCCCAACAGAAGTTACCTCAGGGCACTGTACGGAAACCCTGACAGACATCCAATTACCGTACTTTCGGCCCGATAAGTTGCACTGCCCTATATGCCGCATTAGACCAATTATGTCCAATAAAGTGGAAAAATCCATAAACGTGTCGCACCTCCGTATACGTCGCATCTATTATGCGTCGCCGCTGACGTGTCACGTATGTTACACGGCAGCGGAGACAACATGGAAATGTGGGCCGGTGTTTTGCCCAAAATGGATTGGCTGAGAAATGGCCACAGGAGCGTGCACGGTAGGACTTTAACAAGATTAACACTTTAAAAACAATTATTTGTTTGCTGAAAATTATAGCAAAGATGTGTCTGAGCTGAACTTGAATAAAAAAAAAAGTTTCGCTACGTCGGTGCTGCGAAGCGTGCACGTGCAGCGAGCAAATACGCTTCATTTCTTTAAAATTTAACAAGATACAGTGTATACACCTTATAAAAATATGTTTGCTGACATATAGCAAAAGTGTTTCTGAGCTTAACCTTTCCTTTAAAAATTAACGTAATGTTCAAATCAGCTGGATTTAAATTGTTTCGTTTTGACGGTCTTCCAAAAGTGCGCGCGCTGCGAAAATAAATTATAAATAAATCGAATTTTAGCTCAAACATCTCCTACAGCTAATAGGTTGTAAATGTCCATCCAGTGATTACTTTCTGTAAGTGTCATCAAAATCTGTCGTGTGGTTCTAGATCTATTTTGCATTGCTAACAGTCAAACACTGAGCTAACTGTAGTTCATACCTCCAGAGAGCAGGAGGCCGGGCTGCGACAGAGTGAGTCCGACCAGATGAGTCTGCTGTCGGACACATGAGCTGGGAACGGTCAGTGGACCCTAGCGGACGAAAGTGGTACTGCTCCATTTTTTCATCAGAATGAATGGAAACGGTCATATCTCAGCCAAAAATTGGTCTAAAAACATGGGAAAAAATCCCTAAATAAGTCGCAGGGCATGCAAATTAGGCAAATAGGTGCGACTTATAGGTCGGAAAATACGGTAGTAAAATTATCACTATAAGGAAGTCAGATGCACAGATTGCGTTGAATCGTCAATTTGTCGCAGTTTCCCATCCTGAGCAAGCACAAAGGCAACAGTGGAAAGGAAAAACTGTCTTTTAACAGGAAGACGTCTCCAGCAGAATCAGGCTCAGGACGAGCGGCCATCTGTTGTGACCAACTGGGGTTTGGAAGAACAGGAAGGAGAAACAGACAAACACAGAATGGCAGATCTAGATGTACTTTCTATTGGAAGAAACACAAAAAAATCCACACATATTAGGGATAGAAATAACTAAGAAAGTACGCTGCTGCCAATTTAAATTGTTGATTTGACAGTAAAATGTGTTTGGTTCGCTCTCAGCCACCAACACACAAAATTTCAGCTCAATGTGGAAAAAAAAACTATGAGTTATCATCATTTTTTCATTTAGCCAACGTGTCCATCTTGCAGTTAGTGTGAGAAGTGTTCTGTTGGGGGGTTGTATGGGAAAATAGAGTTTTTGTTGATACATTATGTCCCCATGGTAACTCGAAACACCAATAAAAGTAAGAGCACACATAATGGTGCCGAGCCAGTTGTTTTGATATAACATTTGTGGGGGTACACGTCGCGGTTCGGTCCACATTAAAGTTGACTGAAGACTAAGATACAAATAAATGAAGAAACCCTTATCATGTGGATAATAAATAGGTGTCTGCCTTATCCCCAATTACAAATACAAACAGGTAGAGCCAGTAAAGACAGCAGCAGAATGAGGAAATGTGGTCAGTTTGTGATGTGTCCTCCAGCACTTTAGCCTATGACATCAGCCTATGACATCATAAGAAACAGCCGAGGAAACCCAAGTCGACCCTAACTATAAGATTTATCACAAAGGAAAGACTTAAGCTGAATCTTAAAAGGAGACAATGTGTCAGCGTCAAGGACAGAAACTGGAAGTTGGTTCCACAACTGAAAGATTATTATTGTTTAATCTGATTGTTTGAAAAAAGGGGCAGATATAATAAGATTTATTCTTCTTTCTGCTACCTTTCATTTTTTTACATTGTGTACGTATCATTAATGGGATTGTCTTGTATTGTATTTCTTTTGTAAAAAAATGAACAAATTTAATAAACATAAACATAAAGCTCTCCCATTCTACGTTTGGAAACTCTAGGAACCACAAGTAAACCCGCAGTGTGAGAGAGTCTTCTTGTCTAAGATCTTCTCATGTGCCAGGTGTTTCGGTCAAACCTTGAACAAACTCAATAATATAATGTAGCAAGATGTCTCAGAGTTTGTGTTGAGGTTGACCCTCAGCTGCGACCACGTCAAAGTTTAGCTCTGCATCTGTAACATTGTTGTAGTCATATTTTGCAACATTACATCACTGAAATGAAGTCATAAAAGCTGCATGAGTGCAGCTGCACACGTTTTTATTAACAACTCTGAGAAACACGAAACACAAAATTTCAGACTTCACCTTCCCTCCTGTGCATTGTCCACGCTGTGCTCGTAGCTGCTCATCTAACAGATGCTAATTGTAATATCTTCTGTTATTTTTTATTTATTCATGTTGTCACCACATATTATGTAAGTAATGGGATTTAGTAGTTTGTGTGGTAGTTTAACACAGAAATGCTTTCACTGAACGCTCGAGCTGTAAACACTGCTGTTGTTAGCACTTTGAGATTTTTATTAATGAAAAGTGCGGTATAAATTGAATTTATTATTATTATTATTATTATTATTATTATTGTTGTTGTTGTTGTGATTTGAGCTTTTTTACTCAACCCCACTTCTGACAAAACTGGGACGTTGTTGAAAATGGAAATAAAAACAGAATGCAGTGATTTGCAATACCCATAAACTGATTTATTCATTATGGAATAACATGTCAACCATTTACTGTATATGAGGATTGGTGTGTCACCCATGTGTCTTTCTGGCTCCTACACACCTGTCCCCCTAATCACCCCAGGTGTCCCTCGTTGTCAGCCACAGGTTTTCAGTGTCTCGTCCTCGTCTTGTTGTCTGTGGCTTGTTCCTCTTTGGCATCATGTTCTGTCTCCTTCTGTGTCACCGCATAAAAAGATGTACACTGTATTGCTGCCACGTCAGCTGTGTTGTGTGGTTAAAATAAATAATATTGCTTTATTCCTGAGTCCTGCTCACATTTGGGTTCAGTCTAGCTACAGATCATGACAAATTCAACTAAGAAACTGTACTAGTTTTAAAATACCTGTCAAAAAACTTGGCCCAGAACATGTTTAGCACTGTAAGCATCACCTCTTCTAACAGTTTGTAAATGTCCAGGAACTGAGGGGACCAGCTGCCATTGTCTTATTCTTGTGTTGCAGGAGCTGTTCAACAGTCTTGGTGGACTTGTTGTTTAATTATGCATCAAATGTTTCCAGCTGTTGAGAGGCATCTGGACTCTTCAAACTACGCTGTTGTAGTTAGTATGTGGTTCAGCGTTGTCTTGTTGAAACATGCCAACGTTCCCTAAAAATATGTCTGAATGGGATTATATGTTCTAAAACCTGTATATATTCTGCATTGATGGTGACCAACACAT